>CM052887.1:2695901-2725214 GCA_028534135.1 Potos flavus | reverse complement strand
CCTTCTCAGTGCATTCATTGCCACCAGATGCCTTTGAAAATAGTCAATAACCCCAATGTGGAATTGCTGCCCGATGCAAAGCCTTGTATGTGCTCTCTGTCTCCAAATTGTGGCAAGGCGTGGATAGCACTGAACTTGGCATTGGGGGACATCTGAGGCAGCCAGCACAGGGTTTAGATGAGAATTCCCTGGTTTTCCTGGGAGACACCACAGGAGGGACTCCTGGAACAGAGGCAAAGTCACGGGGCTCCAGGTTAAAGCCACGAAAGAAAAAGGGAGTCAAAGATGGGCCCAAACCTCCCAGCAAGGGGCATTACTCCGAGGTGAAGTCTTGTCCTGGGACCCCACTTTGCCACCTGCAGGGGAGGCTCAGGGGATGTCTCCGCAGACCACCAAGGGAGATTTATGCATTCACTTATTCATCAGGTAATTACTGAGTGCCAAGGACAATGCCAGATGCTGGCGATAGGAAGTTGAGACAAGACCACCCAGTTCCTATTCTCAAAGAGTGTAGAGCCTCATAAGGCAGATGAAGATTGATCCAAACATCACATAAATGATTGCGTAATTACATGAGAATGCTACCAAGGAAAATGACTTCTTACATGAGAGCACAAAACAAAGGAACTTTATGTGGCATGGGGTCTGCCAGGCCTCCCGAGGAGGGGATCTTTGCACAGAGAATAGAAAAATAAGTGAGAGTTAACTCAGTAAAAAGAGGGGAGAATGCCCCCAGTAGAAGGAACAGAGGCTCTAAGTTCCCAAGGCAGAAGGAGAGAGGCCCCTTTGAGTATCTGAAAGAAGGCCGGGTAAACTGGAGGAGGTGGTCTAGCCTGGGTGTCCCCCATCTGATCTCCAAGGGTCTGGGGGGGGGCGGGGATGGAACAGGAAGCCCCGGGTGCTTTTTTCCTCAGGGGATCGTGGCAGACGGCTGCACACATGGGCAAGACAGGCCGTCTGATGTTCATGGAGAATCATACAGGCAGAGCAGGGGCCCCTCAGTGATAGCAATGTCCACCCAGAATGGGGTCTGGGATGCATTAGGCACTCTCTAAGACCTTGTGGAGTGAATGAATGAGGAGTTCCTCTCCCCGAAACTTGGGAGGTGGTCTCCAGTGGAGGGCTGCTCCCAGGCTCTTCTGAGTTTTCCTTCACGTCCCTTATCCCTGGGGTGGGTGGGAGTGCCTTTGGATAGCTCATGTCCGGGAATATCAGTTGAGCTATTTTTTTCTGGTGAGCATTAGGGAGCAAGATACAATGTAAACACATATTGCCTCCGCCCCCTCCCCTTTCTGTTCTTTCCCTCTGGCTTCGTGTTCTGTACTAGTTTCTCCTTGCTCGACACAATCCCCCTTCTCCTCACAGAAGTAAGAATGATGTTTTAGGTCTAGGCTGGAGAACCCAAACTCAGAAAGTGGCTTATTCCCCGTGCTCCCTTCAGTGTGGGCACATGGTGCTCCTGGAGCCATTCCACAAGGCTTCGAGGCCCACGTGGCATACAGGGTTCCTCGTGGAGGGTCACTTCTGCGGGAAGCTTGCAGGGGCCCGGGTCAAAGACTCAGGAGCCATTCACGGACGTGGCCAATCTCCCACTGTTCCATTTTCATTTTGAAGACCGTACGTGAGAACAGAGGGCGCCAGAGGGGAGTGTCCGAGAGCTGAAGAAAGCAGCCCCATGTGTGGAGGCGTGAAAAAAGTTTCAGAAACAGTAAACCTCAGAGGGGCTCAGTAACCGTCTTGAGATCACAGAGATAGCTCTTCAAAGTGGGGATGTAAGCTAAGGTCATGCAGGCCCCGAGCTGTGTTCTGATGGCCACTCCGGTAACCTCAAGGGGAAAAAATGATACAGACACAGCTTACTGCATGCTTGTGGTGGATTGCGAAACACGGGCACGGATCCCTTCTAAAACAGTGTGCGTGTGTGCATCCCTTGCAATGTGACTCTGAGGCGTCTGCTTCCCACCTCTGGAAGTGGGAGCATCCTGGGATGGACCATGATCGTAACCAATAGTGAGATGATTAGAAGTGGGATTTTGCAAACCCCAGAAGCTCAGCCCTGGGAGAACTCGTGATTTTTGCTTTGACCTCTTGAAACTCCGCTCGGAGACCACCGAGTAAGAATGCTTGGCTCATTCTCCGGAGGATGTACGGTCACATGGAGAAAAACCGAGGCCAACACCCACTGCCAGACATGTGACCCCCAGCTCCGCTGACCTTGCAGCCCAGTGAAGCTACACAGACGAGCTGAGACCAAACAGCCCAGAAAGCCGAGTCCCACCGGTTCTCCAGTCACTCCCCACAGCCATGAGGTTGTCTAGAGCCACTAATTTTTAGAGTGGTTTGTTATGCATCAGTAAACCACTCAGACATCACTTCTTTCACATTTAGGACTCTCCCCCATCATCTTTTCCAATCCCCACGACGACCTTGCAGGTTATTCTTTTCCCCTTTTACAGACAAGGAAACAGTGTCACAGAGACGCTGCAACTCCCTCAAGTGCCAAGGGCTAGAGTTTGCACTTACGTCTGTGTGGCCCTGAAGGCTACTCTCTCCGCTCTTCACTCACTTGTCACAAGGCACGGAGATAGAACCAAGGACAGCACACCATCGTGCCAGAAGTGGAGGCTCAAGTCCCCATCTGTAGGTGCCCTTAATTCTTCTGATCACAGAAAAAGGGTCAGAAGTGGGGAGTCCAGGAAAGACATAGGGGTCCTCAGGACGCTGCGGAAGAAGGGATGGACTTGGACTTGTGTTGGGTTTACTGGGCAGGCTCATGGGAGTCAAAGGCTCACAAAGGCTCTCTTTGTGAGACCCACAAAGCTGGTACAACCTGGGGGGTGCCAGAGCTATTCAGAAAAGCACGGGTGGGGTTTGTATTAGTTAGGATTCTGCTGCGTAACAGCTATCCCCAAACTGTGAAGATATCCAAGGGAGGCTTGAAAGTGCAGGGAAATTGTCAGCCAGGTGGGAGCATGGTGGTTGGTGGCAGGAGGCGTCCATCCACCTCCAGGTGGCTCATGACATGACAGCTTGCTTTTCTGGGGCTTGGGGAGAAGGGGGGCGATGAGAGGGGCTGGAGGAGGAAGGAAAGTAGGCATCTTTTAGAACTTAATCTTGGAAGCATCCTACCGTCCCATTATGCTGCTGATCACAGACCATTCCTGCCCACTGTGACGTGGGGCAGGGGCACAGGTGGGAACGCAGGAGGGGGCACGCGGAGGTTCCTGGAGTGGCCGGCCGCCTACCCCGGCTCCTAACGGCCCGCGAGCATCAGCCACGTCACTGCGCCCATTCCTTCATGGGAGGAGGATGTCAGCAAAGGTGTTTCAATGTTTCCAAATGCTTTCAGGAAGGCTGATGGTCTCCGCCCCCATCAGAGGGCTTGGGTGGCATCGCTACTCGTGACCAACTCATGGCGACAATTCACAGGCTTTCTAAAGAGGTACCTCTCTCGCATCTCATAATGCGATAACACACAAGTGGAGGTTTATTTGATAATTCAAAGCAAAATAAAAAAAGTCAAAGTCAAATGACACAATGGACAATTTCCACACGTTTCTAAACGTCTATGACTCTGCCAGCCTCAAAGGATTTAATGTTTTCTGAAGGGAAGTAAAGTCATGATTGAGCCTCAATGATCTGGCAATTCTATAATCTCGAGTCTTTGTTCACAAGGGCTCAGCGCAGAGGAGGATCTGGGTCTCCAGGCTTGTGGATCATTCACAGAGCAGCTGGGTGTCCAGAGGCCAGAATGACTGTGGGACACGGGGTCACTACCGCTGAACCCCTGCCGGAGAAGCTTCGTGACCTCAACGATAGAGCCCACATTTCCAGCAACGGGACACACGTGCTGTGACCTCCTAGTATGGACGAATGTGCTTTGCCTAGAATCTAAGACTGGCTTATAACTAGAATTCCCGATACAGAAGAACAGTCGCGGTTAAACACTGTGTAGGAAAATAAGGAGCTTTGCCGTTTAAAAAAAAAAAAAAAAAAATTAAGTGTGTTAAAATACACATAACATAAAATTGCTATTTTAACCATTTTCAACTGTACGTTTCTGTGGCATTAAGTACATTTGCACTGTTATGCAAACATCCCCACCAACTACCTCCAGGATTTTTTTCCCCAAACTGAAACCCTGCCCCCATTAAATACTACCTCCCCTTCCCCCTCCTGCTGCCCCTAGCACCCACCATCCTCTTCTGTCTCTAGGAAAGTGACTAGTCTAAGTACCTCATACGACGGAATCTTGCAGTGTTTGTCTTTCTGCAACTAGCTTATTTCACTAACAAGTCCTCAAGGTTCAACCACGTTGTAGCAGGTGTCAAGATGTGCTTCCTTTTTTTTTTTTTTTTTTTACTTTATGTATTTATTTGAGAGCTCATGAGCGTGGGGAGCAGATGGAGAGGGACAAGAAGATTGTGCTGAGCACAGAACCCAAGGCAGGGCTCCAACTTGGGACTCCGAGACCATAACCTGAGCTGATTCAAGAGTCAGACGCTTAACCGACTGTGCCACCCAGGCACCCCTGTCCTTCCTTTCTAAGGCTGAATCATATTTCCTTTGCGTGTATAGATCACATTTGTTTATCTGTTCACTGCCTGGTGAACATTTGGCTTGTTTCTGCCCTTTGGCGATTGCGGATCCCAGTGCGCAAATGTATATTTCAGACTCGCTTTCCAATTCTCTGGACTATAATCCAAAAGCGGAAGTCCTTGATCCTACGGGAATTCTATATTTAATCTTTTGGAGGAACTGCCTTACCGTTTTCCATTGCGGCTGCATCATTTTACGTTCCCAGCAACGGTGAAAAGATTCTGATTTCTCCCGGTCCTCGCCAACCCTTGTTATTTTATTTTTGTGTGTTTTTATTTTTTTATGGTAGCCATTCTACCATAAAAGTGTGGAGCTTCTTTGTTTGATAGGATAGAAAAACAAGACTTAGCAAATTTAAACGGTTTTCTTCAGGTGGTGTTGCTAATCAGCGGCAGAGTTGGGAACCGTATGGGATTTTCTTTCATTTTCACTTTCACTGTTGCCGGGTTCACAGTGTCCAAGCTCAGGCTTGCAGGGGCTCCTGCCCCTCGTAGGGAGCTGTGTTTAGCCTACATCGGGGTGATGAGGAACACATAAAAATACCTCTATCAGCTACCAGGGAGTCTGCAATGGGTTGGGTCAAAAATGAGTCAATAACCTGGAACAGATAAAATCAGAATAACTCCTGACCTTTGGTGCAAATGCCAAGGGACCTGAATGTGGATAATTTTGGAAGCCAACTGAAGAGTTGAATTATTACTTGTCTCAATGCTTCCTGCTTTCAGTTGGGACTGGAAATGGAAGCGCCAGGCCTTGCCAGGAAGTCGGCTCTCGTGGTTTTACTGGTCAGGGCTAATTTAGGAAGTGCTGGAAATCTCGCAGAAACCCCTTGGGAAATTTTTACCTTGTTTTCCTGCATAAAAAGTTCCACTCAGTTAAAAAACCTCAGAAATGACATCTGGCCCTCCCTACTGGCTTATCTGGACTGAGCCTTGTGTTCTTTCCCGGTGCCACTCAGTGTGGGGGGCACAGCCCGGGGACCTGTGCCGTGTAGGGGCTGGGAGGGGAGAGAGCCGGGCATCCCGCTGGCTCTTGCAAATATCTTCCCCTCTCACCCACACGTGGCCCAACAGAGTGCATGTTAGTATCTGCATGTGACCCTGGAAGATCTTGAAACCCAAAGAAGGTGCGTGAGTTTATCCAACATCACCCCTGCGAAGAAATGGCCATGACATGAAATTGGCAAGATGGCGCCTTTTTCTTTACCCCTCTCTGTTTCCGAAGTATCACAAGTCATTCCTTTCTCGAAGGGGGTGTGAGTTCTTACTGCAAGAGGTGGACGTTCAAATTCCACCCTCAAACAGGAAATGTCCATGTGGCATTGAGTCCCGACTCGGACCACCACGCCCAGCCCAGGGTCCCGCCGGGAGATCGCCTCCTTCTGCAGACATACCTGGTCCTCTCTACTCCCAGACTAACCTGCACATCCCTGTTTCCCCACCTTTCCTCAAGCCGTTCCTTCACAAGCCCACATCCTCCTGACCTTTCGAGGCCCTGCCCAACAGATCGTGAAAGAAGCCATTCACCTTCTTTCTTTCCAATACCCACAGTTTGTGAGTCAGACCTTCTGCCTGTCTCCCGGGGAGCTGCCCCCGTGTCTCATCTGAGCTAAGAGAGGGCACGCACCCAGAACACGCACCCCGCACAGTGATGACTCGTCCGGGCGTTTGGGAGAGGATTCCATGAATTATGAGTGAAACAATGAATGGAAAAGATCTATGCAAATTCGGGGGGAAAGAAAATGTGAGCTTGAAGCGGAAAATGAGTCAGCTTTAGAAATTAAGATTTGAATGGTTGAGAGTCGAGGCCGGGGGACCATGGGAGGCAAGAGTGATGGAATTGGGAAGGGGTGGGCTGTCTGGCAGTGAGAAGGAGGCCACCCTCCCCGCCCCCCACTCCGGGAAGGCAGGGGTCCCTGCAACACCAGACCAATGCAGCGGACAGACTACAAACCCTCGCCATCTTTAAGGAGTCATGTGGCATTCCTTCGTAAAACAGAGAGCAAAAAAGGAAGCATATGTCATCCCGCGTACCAGCTTAAAATGAGGCACTGCTCGTTCATTTACGCAATAAATCTTTTTGAGTGTTTACCGCGTTTGGTGAATAGACGGGTTTCTGCTTTCATAGAACAAATAATTGAGCCCGAAGGCTCCAAAGCGAGACCATTGCCTTTTTCCATGACATCCATTGTGAAAAGATGCCTAGCAATGAGCAGATTCGAACAAATGGATTAATCATTTGATCCCGGACAATGATGTCCCATCAACTGAGTTTGAGTGGTGGCAAAGCCGTCATCACAGTTGCTGATGGGTCCTCAGTAAGAGCAGAAGACTGAGGGATAAAATTCCAGCTCGGTTTTTCCTCCTTGATATCAATTGTGATCCCTAAGACCCGGCTCCCACGACAGGGGAATCCAATTCTATTCCTTTGAAAAATTAACAAGGAGAACTCTTTTAATTGCTCGTGGGATACTCTTTATTACAAAGGTAGGAGAGACCCTTGGCATCTTTTCTTATTTTGTGATTCAAATACGTTCTGGGCTGTTTGGAAATTGCACGTAAGGTTTTTCAAACTCAATTTACATATCCAGAAGCATCTTGAGCTAAAAAAAGAAAGTAGAATCAAAACATTGCTTTTCTCTGGAAAACAAGGTACCAAGGCTGGTGGCCGCCTCTCCATTACTCATGGCCCAATTTCATACGCCCACCCCGCAGGGCATGAAGTGCTGGGTGCCCGCAGAGGGTGGGCGGTGAGTCAGAGAGGCTCTGATCCTGTCACCCACCTGGGTCTGGCTTGCCGGTGTGACTCACCCCGGGGCCAGCCCCTGGCAGCCTCCGGGGGCCCTCCTCAATGGGGCAGGAACTTCCTGCCGCTCCGTTCCCAGGCCCTGGGCTTCTCCGGCACTCACAGAGCACAGCCCACAGACCTCATCTCTCCGGGTCAGGGAACGAACGAGCTGGTTTTCGATGGCGATCAGTTTCAGGAGGTCTAAATCTTGGGGAGCAGGCTCTTTCTCTGTTCTTGGGGACAAAACGGTTTGATCAGCTTTCCAGTGCCGTCGCGGCTGACATCGGAGACAGTCAGCATTTGGTAATAGTGGGAGACATCTATTTTCCTGAAGGCATCTATTTTCTGCCCAGGTGATGGCGACAATGAAAAGTCGTCTGTTCCCCCCCTATTCTGTGATTATGGATGCAGAGCCAAGGTGGGGACAGGTTTTGGGAGTCCTGAGGATGAAGGAGGGGGCCCAGCAATATGGCGGCGGTGTTGGGATCGAGAGAGCGCTGCAGCAGTGAGACTGAGCCCGGCCAGGAGCGGGAAAAGCTGACACCAGCTTTAAGTTTTCCTCTCTACATCATAATCCTCTTATGTTAACTGCAGACCTGAGGACAGTCATTAGAAATGACAGTCTCAAGGTTAGCTGTGCCTCGGAGCTAAAAGGAATAAACTTTGACAGTGATTTCGTGGAAAGCAGACCGGAGACTTCTGGAAACGTGGAGAGGTGACAAGAGCCGACAGCCCCTGTCGGGGCGGGTCCCCGGGAAGCGAAGGCTTGGAGGCCTGGCCGACCTGGGGCTGGGTCAGGGGCTGGGGGAAAAGGTGGGTTTTCCTGGGGGTGGTCAGGTTATACTAATCCTCATGGTCTTGGTGACGTTCTAGAAGAAGTTCATCACAGATCAGAGGTCAAGATGTCCTAAGTTTAAGGTCTCTACTCATATCCAAGACTGGTAAAGAAGCAAGCTTAAGAGCACATCCCTTGAAGGTCAATTCAACCAGAAAAGCAGACGTGCCCAGAGGTCTGAGGAGCCCTGAGAGCAAAAAGGCGAGAGTGTGTGGCTGAGGACCACTGGAGAAAGGAGAAGGGGCCAGTCCACAACCCTGTAGACTGTCTGGGGCTGCAATTAGCCCATATTTAAATATAACTATATGGCCTCAGCAAATGAACCTTTCCACCTAAGTTAATCACCCAGAGCTACCATAGAAACGGAGTATCTATGTCCTTACTTGATGTGACGTTAATGACATGAATCAATTTTCGCTAGGTTATTGTGGCCAGTTTTGGGGTTATAAACCACTCTGGACACTTATGTGAAGGTGTTTTGTTCTGTTTTGTTTTTAGATGAGATTAGCATTTAAACCAGGAGACTTTTAATAAAGATTACCCTCCATATGTGGGTGGGCCTCGTCTAATCAGTTGAAGGTCTGAAGAGTAAACACCAAGATCCCTGAAAGAAGGAATTGTGCCTCCAGACTGTATTCCGACTTGAAGTGCAACATCAGCTCCTCTCTGAGTCACAAGCTTACTTATCTGCCTTATCGGTTTCAAACTTCCCAGCCTCTAAATTCGCATGAGTCAGTTCCTTAGAATAAATCTCTCCCTCTGAACATACACATCCTACTGGTTCTTTTTCTGCAGAGAACACTGGCTAATAGGCCCAGTATCTGTTACTTTCCCTGGTCTGTCCCTTGTGCCTTTGATTGCACTCTTCTCAATCTTTGTCTCTCCTTGTTCTCCTTTACTTATCCTTAAAGACCCTCCTGTCCCCTTCCCGATGCGTCCACCTTGTTGGGACACCTTTTCATGGAGTGTGATCCACCTGGCATAGGCAAAGCTAACCGGGGCTCTAAGCTTGAACCCGCTGCGAGCTAGCACATGGCCTTGGGCATACCAACACTCCAAGACTCTTTTTATCTACAAAATGAGATGCTTGGACCGAATCAGACGTGGTCAGCCTGTGTGTAGGCTGGAATCTTAGAAACTGTAGGAAATTTTGTGTTTCCTGGGGAGACTGTGCAGGGTTTTCATCACATCTTTTCCTGACCTCTCATCGGTCTGGTGCACGGGCTGCACGCGTCGGATCTCAGCCCTACCCCTTCCCGGCCTTTTGCCCCTGAGCATGATTTTTAACCCTTGAAAGTCTTGGTTTTCTGGTCCATGAAATGGGAGCAATAGTAATACCCACCTTGGGAAATAAAGAACACGATCCAGGAAAATAGTACGTTCTCCATAAACACGAGCTAATACTTCACGGCCACGGTGGCTGAGTCTCTGTCCCGTTGCCACGTGGCCGTAGCTCAGGGACAGCCATGGTAGAACTGATCACGCCTCCCTTTCTCACATAAACTAGATTCCGCTCACTGCCACCACAAGAAGTCCTATCAAAAGGTCTCCCTTCAGGTCCAGCAATGGAGGGCGTGGAAGGAATTGCTGAGCTGACGGGAAAGTTGCCCTCATGGAAGGTTCTGGAATGGGGGGAGGCAGGCTGGCACTATGCTCCTATGCTCGGGAAGACTGGCATGGTGGCAGTGAGGGATGGTCAGAGAAGCCAGGTGAGCGGCCAGGTAAGGAGCTGCCGTCCCAGGACAGGTGAAGTTCATGGGAATGTAACTAGAGCAACACGAGGCCATTGCACAAGGAGAATAAGACGAGACTCTAGATGGGCTGGACCTCGGGGAGGGCTGGGAAAGCCAAGAAGATTCTCAACCATCTTTCCCTCATGTATAGTGTGAGATTTAGGTATAGGAGATAATGTAAGGTTTTGCTCTTGCATGTAATGGGGCACTCGTGTTTAAATAACGTCTCCCTGATGTTTAAATTTTATTTATTTAATTGCTTCCACCCCAACTTCGTGTGGCAGAGGCAGGAATCCACCTTGGAAAAGATCTCAGTGAAATCAGGAGTCCTCCGAGCAAAATCTGTTCGAATGCAGGAGGATATAGTGTGACTTTCAATTGACTTCAAGCGCAGTCCCATCCATCGGGGACCAGAGCCCTGGAGAGAGAGCATGGCCCCATTTAGGTGAAGAGCTCAAGGCCTTTGGGAGTGAAGGGATGAGGACCCCAGGCGCCTCTCTAGCTAGAGTTTTAACCAACCCCACTGCCGGGAATGGAGCCGACTCAGCCGAAGGTGTGCTGCCTTTCTTTCCCCCGAGGATGCCCCTCCTCCACTCACTTGAAATCCCGTCCTGACCTTCGGGTGCCCTGACTGGTGCCAACAACCCTACCCTCCACTGGATAAATGAGGCACGCGTTCCGGGGTCCTTTGTCCTGTGCCTGCAACATCCTCCTGGTAATGGCCACGACTTTTCCATCAACGAAGAGAGGAGGCAAGCCTGAAAAGCGGTCCCCAGGTCGATGATCACAGTTTGTATTGTCTGAAATCGCAGCCAAATGATATCGTTTCGCTGGGCTCCGCCGTTTAGCGGAAGGGACGCGTGAGGCTCAATGAGACGAGAAGCCAGGATCGCCTCCCTTTCTCACATTACGGACTGCTTGGAAATAGTTTGTCAAATTGTATTTATGGTTAGACAGGTTCATGCAGTGGCTTTAGAGTTACCCGCCTGGAACTATATTGGAAATGGAAGACGAGGGAGCAGGAGAATAATACAGGGTCAATTAAGGCTCCGGGGAAGAGAGGGGGAAAAAACAAAATCAGAAAGAATGTTAAAAGGAATCAGAATTTTTTTTTTTTCTTACCGATTTAAAACATCAAGGGAAAGGAGTGCATCGACAGAAGGAACATGCGGACAAAGCCAACTCAGAAACGCAGCGGAGGGCCAGGTGAGTACTATTCACTGCCATCGACTCAGCCACTATCTGTCAGGGGGCAGCTCTGCCCAGCCGTCTGGCAAAACTCTGGCTGCAGGTGCCGTGAAGCTGGTGTTAGTAGCCCGATTTCACAGGCGGTGACAGTGGGGCAAGAGAGTTGACCTGGTCTGCCCAGATTCAGAAGCCTAGGCTTCTAGCTCCTAAGCCCTGCTGTTTCCACTGGACCCTGCCTCCGACGTGGGGACAAGGACGGAAACGCTTTGCACCTGCTGATCCTCCCTGGACCTATCCCCTCGGCGAGCCACGTGGAACTGCGCGGAGCCCTGGCACGGATGGGGGCGGCCAAAGTCATCTTCAGACAGAGCCCGCAGTTCCAAAGAACCAGTCTGGATTTCCAGAAGTTCCCGAGGGAGGCAGGCAGAGGCAGGTGCTGTCAGCGACTCCGCAGGAAGCTGGCCATGGCGGTGGCCGATAGGTGGGAGCCGGGACACAGAAGGCGTTGGACACTCCTGTTACCAGGCGAGGAGCAGTCAGAGCTACTCACTACCCATCAGGAGGACTCACACACAATTAGGCAGTTCTCTTCTCCAAGATGGTAACTCCGTCCAGGCTATAGGAAGATCAAGGGCAAAGAGCGTTATTGAGTCTTTTCCAGGTTGGACCAATAAGACTCGATCGCCTTTGCATAGGGTTTTTCCAGTTTACAAAGTGCTTTCCTGCACACCAGCTCATCTAGTCCTCCTGGAACTCTGGGGGTCATTGCTGAGAGCCCCCATTTTACCAAGGAGAAAATTGAGGCCCCCAAAGGCTACCCCACTGTTAAGCAAGGGAGTACAATTCCAGAGTTCTTCCTAACTCTACTAACCTCTTATATTGCTCGCCATTTCATGCGCGTGTCTTCCCAGACATTAGTGAGATTTCTTTGCAGATAAAATCCATCCCAATTCCCCAACACGGGGTCTGGGAAGTGAGCAGTGTGCTCTGCATTGCGGTGGATGGGGGCTTGGGGAGGGGGGAGAGCCGTGTTTTAGGTCTTCCCCAGGACGAGGCGCTCCTAGTTCTTTGTTCTCATTTTGCATCTTGACCAAGGGATGCCATATTAACGCCATTACAAAACCAACAGCCCGATGAAGGCGGTTCACGGATTTCACGGCTGATGTTATGTACGATCCCGATTCACGTATCACATCTCTTTCCTGAGCACCTGCTACACGCCAGATCGTGTATTCAGCCCCACGGCCGCCCTTCCAGCGTGGGGGCCCAGGTCCCCGGTTTGTAAGTAAATAAGTAAGTAAATAAGTAAGTAAGCAGAGACATTGAGTTCTCCCCAGGTGCTTGTAGGGTGCAAGCAAACAGCCGGCTTGCCCAGAGTCTGCAGCGAATAACGTCCCACCTTACCATCGGAGAGAGTGCGGGATGGAAGACATTTGGGAGAAACCCCTTCTCCCTCGTTGGGAGGAAGTTATTGTTCAGGTAGTAAACTGGTATCTCTGTTGGGACAGCCTTCTCTGTCTCTAGCCACTGTTCTACCATGGCTGTCCCTGAGCTACGGCCACGTGGCAACGGGACAGAGACTCAGCCACCGTGGCCGTGAAGTATTAGCTCATGTTTATGGAGAACGTACTATTTTCCTGGATCGTGTTCTTTATTTCCCAAGGTGGGTATTACTATTGCTCCCATTTCATGGACCAGGAAACCAAGACTTTCAAGGGTTAAAAATCGTGCTCAGGGGCAAAAGGCCGGAAAGGGGTAGAGCTGAGATCCGACGCGTGCAGCCCGTGCACCAGACCGATGAGAGGTCAGGAGAGAAAGCGGTGGCGTTTGTAAACGCGAGGAACAACCAGCTTATGAGGGTCGGAATAGGAAGTAGTTTGATAAAGCTGTAGGAAGTCGCGCCGGAGGGAGATAAATGGTTTGCTTGTTGGCACACCGGCACTGCCTTCCGGGGAAGAGAATGTCAGCATTTTAGAGCAGGTGTCCTATCGACTGCGGCTTCAGGGGTCTGGGAATCTGCAAATCCAGAGGCAACGATGAGGGTGTGAAAGTCGTGTGAGTATGTAGAGCGCAGACTGAATTCAAGGCTGAACCGAGATGGCCATGGGGAGAGGGACGCGGGGCACGGGGGGCCAAGGGTGCAGAAAGGGTCGTCTACGTTTCCATCCTCGGGCACCATGCCGATGGCCGGTGAAGGACGGCGAGCGCGGCTGGGGATGGTCAGTCACTGAGGGCTGTGTGCTGAGGATGTGGTGATCTAAGCTTTGTTCTGAAGGATCGCTCGGGTCTCAGGGCACGGCCAGGACAAATGGCGCCCGTCCAAGACAAGGAAGGTGATTGACACGGAAGGGGATGGCCTGGCTGCCCCCGGTGGCTACAGGGCAGGGAGTAGAAGCTGAGTTCCCACCAACCACAGCAGCCTAATGCCACGTGGTAGCAGCTCTCAGGGGTGGCGGAGATGGCTAGTGTTTCCCGGGCATTTTCTCATTGTGGCTCTTTACATTAGACCCTGTGCCGGACCCCACGATGCCTGATCTCACCATTGTCTTGCAGCAGCCCTAGATGTCAGCCGCGCTTTGACAATGTCCAACCCATGCATTGAGTGCAGACGTGGAAGGTCTGGTCCTAGCAAAACAGGGGGAAGCAGTCCTCCTCTGGGTTTTCCCTAAGAGGCAAATGGAGCATGTGTCCTAACAGGCAAATCTCAGAGGCACATTGTCTAAAAGGAGAGAGGTTGGGGGTTATTTTTGTTTGTTTGTTTGCTTGTTTGTTTTTAATAGGTCCATGCCCACATGGAGCCCAACACGGGGCTTGAACTCATGACCCTGAGATCGAGACCCAAGCTGAAACGAGAATCGGACACTTAAACCGCTGAGCCACCCAGGCGCCCCTAAAAGCATAGAGTATTTTAATTGGTATATATCATTGTTACAAGCAGTTTACTGGAGAATGGGAGATGGAGGGTCTCGAGAGATAAGCAAGGTCAGCTTGGTGCCTTGAGTGGTGCCTACTCTCAAATAGGAGGCAGGTTTGTGTGTAGACAACAGGGGAAGTGCGCGGGACAGCATGCGCCAGGGAGGAACTGAGAAGAGGAATACCCTTCCAGCTTCTAGGCCCCAGCAGCTGAAGGCTGGGAGTGGAGGATCGCCAGAGAGTCTTTGAATGTCTCTGGGCTTATGGACCCATTGTACGTTCAGACCCCACTCCTCCCGGATTTTAAGAGTTCTCTCTCTCCACAACCATCAGAAGGGAAATCATTATTCTTTTTTTTTTTTAAAGATTTTATTTATTTATTTGACAGAGAGAGACACAGCAAGGGAGGGAACACAAGCAGGGGGAGTGGGAGAGGGCAGGCTTCCCGCAGAGCAGGGAGCCCAATGTGAGGGTTCGATCCCAGGATCCTGGGATCATGACCTGAGCTGAAGCCAGCTGCTTAATGACTGAGCCACCCAGGCACCCTGGAAATCATCATTCTTATTATGGCTATAATTCCCAATCAGGCTGGGAGGCTTTACCAGCTGATGGTCCCTGATCTCCTTCCCTCTTAAGACAAGAGATTATAGACACGGATACGATTAGTATTAGTATGAATCTTTAGAATAGAATGAAAACTTCTAAAACCTCTTATTCAAAATTGTAGCATTTGAATAATTTTTGAGCTACCAAACGGAATTTATTTAGGCTAGTTTAAAGGCTAATTGATACAATTTCAATTTCAAATTGAAACACTACTTATAATGCATTGTCATTCATCTTAATGGGTGTTAATGTTGAAACATAATTTGAGACTCTTCGAGTAAGAGCATCGTTAACCCCATTATTGCTGATCAATGTACCGAGATATTCAAACACGGATGCTTGTCCAGTGTGATTGGATGCCCAGTCCAGTATCTCCAATCCTGAGAATTTCTGGAAGGAGAAGGAACCATCTAAATTCTTTGGTGCCTAACTCTTGGGTGAGGAAGAAATAAACAAGAAAACACATAAAATGCCTGGCCTCGAGCCTGGAAGGCAAAAAGCACTCAGTAAACTGCTTCCGTTTCTTAAGCAGACTGTAACTTGTACAGCTCTTTTCCAAACGTTGTATTTATTTTTGTTTTCCCACTGGATCTAGAACATATGTGACACAAGACACCTTAGGATATGCATTGATTGCAATTGCCACAAGCCGTGGAATATTCTGTGTATGACAGGTGCTCATTCATCTTACCCAGCAGAGGCACCACCCTGCTGGCAATCCCACAGAGTAGGTGTCCTGATGCCTTTTTACCAATGAGGACACTGAGATTGTGTTTTTTGTTTTTTGTGGTTTTTTAAGATTTTATTTATTTATTTATTTAGAGAGCGAGAGGAGGACCAGAGGAAGAGGGACAAGCACACTGTGCTGAGCACCGCGCCCGCCCGACACAGGCTCAACCTGAGACCGTGACCTGAGCCAAAATCAAGAGTCAGACACGTAACTGACTGAGCCACCCCAGGTGCCCCGTGTTTTTAAACAGAAGTGTAGTTGACACACATTGTTACATTAGTTGCAGGTGTATGGCGTGATGATTCGACACTTTTTGTGTTACTAAATGCTGCTCAGGGTTGGGGTCACCGTACAAAGTTTTTCAGTATCACTGAGTATACTCTCTACGCTGCGCTTAGACATCGAGGTTTGAAGATGCCAAGGAATCCCCAGATTCACACAAGGTGCCTATTAAGTGGCCGAGCAGAAATTTCCTCTGACCCTGTAGCCCGTATTCTTAACAGTGACACTGCCCAGCAGCAGGAGGGATCCCCGGGGAGCGTGGGCCAGTTTCCGCCTCTGACCAGCAGACGCGATGCTCCGTGGGTTTCAGGAGAGAAAAGTGCTCTGTGGGACAGCCACTGCCTTTCCCACTTCCCTTTGCCTCGGGCCTCCTTCGCCTGAGGGGCCCCAAACCCCCCACTGTGACCATTTCCCTGAATTGACTCCCAAGGGCTTCCTCACTGTCATCAAGGTCATGGTTAGGTCCCGACTCAGCCATCCATCAAGCTCATGGGCAACTTTCTGAAGGATTCCTGAGGACTCCAGCGTCAGGGTTCATCTGTCCTAGAGAGGGTCTCTTCAGCAGCAAAGGCCACAGTGACTAGATTTCTAGAACTCACCCACCGTTGTCTTCTCCTTCTGGCAGATTGAGGTGGCAACGTGTTTGGTGCCTCCCAGTGTGGGTTGGTCAAGCCTGGCTTCAACTGACTATGGAACCGACATCTTTCGAGAGCGTGTATATACCACAGCTCCCAACTCTGGGCACGTGTTCATGCAACACTCAGCACGTGATATGAGAGAGTTGCCTCAAGTGTGGAGCAGACATGCAGCTATAAACGATACAAAGCTATAAGAGAAGTACTGTGATCACAATATATCATTTTTGTCGAGCCCTATGTGGTAGGTAGTAAATGCATGACCTCAATGCATTCTCAGAGAGGACACTGTGAGTAGGTAATATTATAGGTACCACCTTTAATGTGGGGAAACGGAGGTCTACACAGGTAAACGGACTTCCTTAATATCATCTGGCCATCAGGGTGTGGATGTGTGTCTCCTTAGTCGGACCACAGAGCATGAGTCTCTAATCCCCGCTTCACACGGCTCCATGGTGGATCAGGAGGGTAAGGACAAAGGGAAAGCCAGGGAAGGCTGCTTGGAGGAGGCAGCCCCTAAAGCTTGAGTAAGAACTTGCCAAGGGAATAAGAGCAGATGAAAACTCCCAGCTGAAGAAATAGTATGCACCAAAACCTGAATGTCAAGGTCATCTCATGTTTTGGGAACCTCATGCGGTGTTACTCAAGTGAACTTCCTGGTGAGGGTGGGGCAGTAAGACAGGGAGCAAAGGGGAAGTGGCAAAGCCGATGCGGGGGTCAGGTCACAGAGGCCCTTGTGGCTCTGCAGAGCTGGGAGGTTTGGTCCTGCGGACCACGGCAGCCCTTGAAGAAGGTGGGAGCTCAGAAGCGGGGGGATCGAATGTGCATACGAGGAGGGTCACTGCGCCGTGCGCGCACGCAGCTGGAATGGGGTGGGCTGCAGAGACGAGATGCATGGGTGTGGGGACCAAGCACACGGCCCCTGCGCTGGCCCAGGTGGGGCGGGATGTGGACTTCGAGGCCGTGGCAAGACAGAAGAGGATTGACTCATCAGGGCCATTCCACGGGCAGAATGACCTTGTGAATGAGTGCACGGGCGTGTGTGTTTGGGGGGGTCTCTAAGGTGTCGTGCTCTACATGGCATGCAGCCCAAACTGACTAACTCGAGCCAAAAAGTCAGTGCATCCGAAGGCTGCTGGTTAGCACAGCTCAGAGACGGAAGCAGAGTTGAAATCCCCGCCTCAGGGGGACACAGCCCAGAGCAGCTAAAGGCCCCTGGGAGCGTGAGGGTCAGGATAGAGGATGGCTCTCCGGTCTTCCCCAGACTGCGCTTGAGACGCCATTCCATCTGGAGTTTCTCTGGCTCCAAATATGAGCAAGCTCTTCGGTGCAACGTGCCATTAGCGCGGACAGATACAGGTCTCCGGGAAAGAGGGAGCTGATGGAGAGACCAGCGTAGAATCAGACGTGCTAGATGATTGAACTGCGTCCAGCTGGGGCTCCTCCAGCCCCGGGATCCAGCCTTTTCCTCTAGGGAAGAGCGAGATGAGCTTCAAGCAAGACAGCCTACTTTCCAACAAGAAAAAGATTTAAGATTTAGAGTGCGTGAGTATTATCTCTGCCTATAAAATACAAACCAATCTCCAGAATGATCCCCCTCCCCTTCCACACACACACACACACGCGCACACAATGTAAAAGGAAGTTCATCTTCGGCAGAAGTTCTCAGTGGTGATGAGTGTGGGTCACGGCTCTCCCGGGGACCAGGGGCGTCCGCTCTCTGGACGGTGACTAGGGGTATGCTGCACCCAGAAACTGCGACAGTCGGAGGATTGGGGGAACGACCAGAGTCAGTGTGCGTGATGTGCAGGGCGAAGGCACAGAGGAACATGCGTGCAGCGAACCTGCAGTCAATAAGCCTGGGGTCTGCGTCCAGCCCTGACTGTTCCTAGCTGTGTGCTTTGGGGCCAAACCACTCAAATCTGAGTGTCGATGTCCTCAGAAATTTCAGCAAATTCTTCTGTTCCAGGTCCCGCCTCCTTAGCCTCTGATTCCGTAAGTCGAGTTCTTAAAAAGTTCCACAGGTCATAGGCTGAGCGACAAAGGTTGAGAACAGATTGGCAGGAAAACCTAAAAGCAATCATCTTTCGACACTTACTCATTCATTCAGCTCCCGTCTTCCAAGCACCTGCTATGGGCTAGGGTCTGTTCTGGGCCACCCACACTGATAGATGGGACAGGACCCATCCCCCCTGTCAACAAATGAGCCTAACCAGAGAAGGAAATGCCTCCACATAGATCCAGGATGCCACCACCTGCTTGCGAGCTTCCTGGAATCTCCTTAGGTCCTAAATTCCTAAACGTTTTTCACTGACAATTCCTAGGGATGGTTTCAATGTGCTACCCCCTAGGGCGCTTCAGATGCAAAGGAATTCTCAACGACCCTCAGCTCTCACACTTCATGACTGGGCATTTCAGAAGGCACGAGTCGGACTGGGAAAACTTGGGTCTTAACTGGAACTCTGTCTCCGGCTCGCTGTTTCTTCGACTGCAGTTATGAAACCGTAGTGAGAAATGGTGAGATCCACCTACTCTGAGCACTGTGCTGATGAGAACCTAGAACTGAGTCTTCTGGGCACCTGGGTGGCTCAGTCAGTTAAGCGTCTGCCTTCTGCTCAGGTCATGATCTCAGGGTCTTGGGATCGAGTCCCGCACCAGGCTCCCTGCTCAGTGGGGGATTCTGCTTCTTCTTTCTCTGTCCCTTCCCCTTGCTGGTGCTCTCTCTCTCTCAAATAAATAAATAAAATCTTAAAATAAAAAAAACAAACGATAAGAACTGAGTCTTCTTGGGGTGCCTGGCTGGCTCAGTCAGTGGACCAAGCAACTCTTGATCTCAGGGTTATGAGTTCAAACACCACGTTGGGCATAGAGATGACTTAATTTAAAATAGAAGGAAAAGGGGGCGCCTGGGTGGCTCAGTCGGTTAAGCATCTGCCTTCGGCTCAGGTCATGATCCCAGGATCCTGGGATCGAGCCCCACATCGGGAGAGTCTGTTTCTCCCTTTCCCTTTGCCCCTTCTGCCCTCCCCCTCCCCACTCATTCTCTCTCATAAATAAATAAATAAATAAATAAATAAATAAATAAATAAATAATAAAATCTTTAGAAAAGAAAAGGAAAGAACTGAGCCTGAGAATCAGGAAACCCAATGGTAACACACTACACTCCAGACTAAATCCAGCAGGGACATGGTTAACCTAGATGGGGGAGCCCTGTGCACCAGCCGCACTCAGGGACGACCTGCCACGGTGGAAAGAGGAAGCTGTGCCTTATGTCTGTGCGGGGGCGAGGGCAGACGGGGCAGGGGGGAGGCACAGGGCAGGCAGGGCCTGGACAGCCGGGACAGCAGCGGCCAGGACTTGTGTGATGAAAAATGAAGCGATGCGAGGGACTAGACGTGTTAACGCAGGTCCCCAGGGCGCGTGCGTCTCCTGCGGATAATGCGCGGAGGGTGTTAGACGAGATGATTTTTATCCGCCCTCCCGAAGGGCTCTAGGATCCTCGGTGCCCAGCAGAGCGTCTGACAGAGCGTCTAGCAGGTGTCAGTAACCGCTTGTGAGTGACTGTCGGAGCGGCCGAGGGAAGGATCCAGTAAATGCTAGAACCCGGACTGCAGCAGTGACTAACGGAGCAATACCGGTTGCTCCAGCGGGCTTTGGGGCAGTGTGGATGGATCTAGGCCTGGCGGTGACCCAGCGCTCCCACCCGCATAGCCGGGCAGCTGAGAGCGTGGACCCTGGTACCTGCGGTCCTGGGTTCAAATCCCAGCTCATCGCCTTTGAGCGTGTTACTTTATTCTGCATACTGCAGAATACATAGTGTGCATACATATTCTGCATACAGTTGGGTTTCCCCAACTGTAAAATGGGATAGTAACGATACGGTGTGTGTGTGTGTGTGTGTGTGTGTGTGTGTGTGTGTGTGGGTGGGTGTGTGTGTGAGTGCACACGTGCATGAGCACATACGTGAAAGGTTTCAATATACGCGAGGAGCTTAGAACCATGTAAGCAGAGGGTAAGGTCTCTGACTTACTAGCTGTCATCGTTAGTTGTAATGGGAGCTCTATTGGGACACTTACATAATAACCTAAGTCCCAAATTTCTCTAAAGTATAGATAGGCATACCCTTTCCACAAAAGGGCTGGAAGAAATAACACATATTGTAGCTACCGCCATCTGGCACAAAATCTCTCTTCGTGCTTATCGTTTTTTCAGAGACCACCATTTACAATTTCATATCGCCTGCATTTCTGCTTCCTTTTCTGTCCCTTACAGCTTAAAAATAAATACGCACAAGTGCAAGTAGGTTCTCAAATAAAATCATGTATAAGAGTTCGAATAACTGAGCGATTCCCAGAGATGTGACCATTTAGCGAGAGCCGAACGCGCCGTCCTCCCATCTAATAAGTGTATTTTTAAATGTTTGGCGTTTATCTTCCCCGTTTATGGAGTGGCCCTCCATCCCAGGGGCTTCTGCAGTCCTGGCGAAACATCCTACCGTGCTGGGAATGGGGGAATTGGGTGTCCACCCTGAGCCACTGGGAAGGATGAAGCCAGGTGGAATTCCAGAACCTTCTGGGGCGGGACCACCGCAGAGGGCCCCGGGGCCCCCAGCTTCCTCCACAGAGGGAGAGGGGGAATTTCCGGCCGGGACCCTTGGGCAATCCCCCGGCTGTTACCCAAACAGTCACAGGGCTGCCGCGAACACAGGACGTGAGGCCTTCTCTGAAAGCTCGTCCTCAGAGGAAATGCGAAGGGGCAGAGGTACTGGATAAAGGGAACTTCTGGGCTGGCTTTGTCCAGAAATTTCCTGTCGAGTGTTTCACTTCACGTTTAGGAAAGGATTGAGGAACTCTTGGGAATCTAGTTAGCGAGGTTAGACTGGCTGAAGAGAAATTCTACACCCAAGTCTCCCTCCCGGGGCCTCTGGGCCTCGCGGTCTCCCACGGGCGGGCACAGAGGCAGGACCCGGTGTCCAGAAGGGCCCGTGGCCTCACATCTTGTCTTTGTGCCTCAGCTTTGCGGCGGTCCTGGCATGCACTTGGCGCCGTCTCCTCCCAGTCCCCACCCCCTCCCAGGGCTTATAAAAAATAAAAAAATAAAAAAACACAGGAAATACGGTAAGTGGCCCCTCTCTGCCTGCACGCCCTGGGCTCTGAGACTGCAGCGACCCCAAATGCTTTCTCGATTCTTCCAGCGATTTCCACCAAAAATCTCCCCCCACTCTCCCCAAGACGGGCAGGTGGGAATAGAAAAACCAGGCCCGGCCAGTTAAGAAAACACTCCCTATAAAAAGTAGGCGTTAAAACGGCACGCAGAGGAGAATATACAGTTTTCAAAGTGGGCATCTTCTCGGCCCTCCTCCCTGGGTTTCAAAGAGCAGATTTGGGAAGACCGGAGAGAAAGAAAGAGTACGGGATTTTCTTTTCATTTCATGGATCCTTAACCCATATTTAATGCAGACTCTGGATTTTAGACACAGCAAATGTGCTTGTAATTATTTCAAACAGTTAAAAAAGCTAGTTAATGATGTTCAACATAAGTAATCATGTTAAATAGTAAAATTTAATTTCTTAAAAACTTAAATCCTCATATCTTCTGGAATGCATTGTACTGGAGGATGTCTGAGTAAATTAAATTCTCTCCCGCGCACTAAAGCATCAATTTCCTTATGGTAATTATCTGCTAGATTGGATCTGTCAGAGGCAGGGAAGCAAGTCTGACATTATACCCTCTTTACAAAAAATGATTACAAAAAATTAAGACGAATGAGTAAAATTAAGGCCGCGGCTGGTAAGCCTCCGTAGAGCTCTCATGGATCACTCTACGTAAGATACCATTGTGCCGGGGACTAAGCTTTTAATGAGTAGCCGTATAATCAGGGAAGTCCATTAAAGGACAGGAGAAGTAACCGATCACAAAGATAACAACCAGAAATGATTTTCCGCCAAGTAGAAGCAATTTATTATACACAAAAATGCGTTTCTAACGGAAGGGTCTAGAGAGAGGAGGAGGAACTCGCTGGAGTTGGCAGGATTCCCGTCCTGCGAAGTTGGACACGGAGGGGGGGAGGAGGGGACACTTGGGGTCCGGAGGGCTCTGCCGCGTCCCCCTGGGTGGCTTCGCGGGTTCAGAGGCTGGAACTCCCCGGGGGCTGCAGAGCATGCTGGCCTCCCGGGGACCCCCGGCTCTGGGCTCTCTGGCCTGGATGCCTTGGGAGCCGCTGATTCAGACACGGAGAGGCTCAGTTCGGGGCCAGACTCACACTGACGGTGCCGCGTCATTAATCCGCTGGGTAAAGCCAGCCGTGTGTGAAAGCACTCAGGGAATCTAATTGCTCGGCTATCACGGCCAGCACATTCCTGTAATTAACGCGAAGGCTAAGGAAAAGGCAAAATCCCCATGGAATCCCGAGGAGAGCTGCCCGATCTCCAGACATAATTAAAAAAAAAAAAAAAAAAATGCACGACTTGGCATTCAAGGCCCCGGCACGTCTACCACCGGTCACCGCCAGCTCTTCCCTCCTCGCCCCCCAGATTCCTCTCTCTGCCAGCCCGCTCGTGCCTTTGTCTGGGCTTCCCCCTCTGCCCGTCCATTTCGAAGGACGCCCTCTTTCCTCTGTATGACTGGGATTGCTGCTTCCATTCCTTCCCGGCAGCTGGCTCCTGCGTGATTTTCTGCGAGTGACCCAACTTCCCGGGACCTCAGTTTTTTGAACTGTAAAATGGGACTGTTATGACAACACTGTCTCTTGGGTTGACAATGCACATTAAGGGCGCTCCGGGCTCGATGTGTGGCGAGCCAAGGTGGCCTTCTTTGGGTGGCCCCTGGCGGGGCTTTGTCCTGCTGAGCCCGCTCTAGCCGCTTCTAAAGAGAGCGCCCAGTTCAATGTTTCCTTAGCTTGCTCGTGCCCTGTGCCCAGTTAGAGCCTTTCTGTATTGGAAAGACCCCTGCGCATTCTGAAGCTAACTTTCTCCACGATGCCTTCTCTGGTGTGCTTGGGAAAAGGAACTGCTTTTACCGAACTTTGGAAATATTTCCACGAGCCCACTGATGAAATTATAGTGCCGGGGAATTGGATATGTGCCTGTCTCCCCAGGCAGCTAGCTAGGGAAAGGAAAGGCACAGGGCATGTTTTCTATGCTCCATTTATGCCCAGATGTTCTGGAAGCCTGTCCTGGTATAACCCAGCACCCAAGAGAAAATCAGTGTACTCTCAGGTGACCGTGGATCTACCAGGCTTCCAAGCGACAGGGCACCTGTCCAGAAGGTGTGCGTACCTGTCCGATGGAGCGAGGGTCCTTCCCTCTGAACGCCCAGGGCATGTGCTCATTCCTCTCCAGCCTTCTCCCTTCTGTCTTCCTACCGCCAATATGGATCCGTTTTCCTAGCATAACCTTTTTTATTGTGGTAAAATACAGCTGACATAAAGCTCGCCATCTTAACCGTTTCTAAGAGTACAGTTCAGTAATGTTAAGGCCGTTGACGTTGTTGTGATGTTGTGCAACTGCCAGCGCTTTTCCATCTTGCACACGGAAGCTCTGTCCCCATTAAACACAGCTCCCCTTCTGCCATGCTCCCCAGCTCCTCGTGGCCACCGTTCTGCACTTCTGTCTCTATAAATCTGGCTTCCCTATGTATGATGGCATCCCACAGTATTTGTCCATGTGTGACTGGCTTATCTCACTCCGTGTCATGTCCTCAAGGTTCCTCCATGTTGTAGCAGGTGTCAGAATATGATTGCTTTTTCAGGTTGAATAATGTGCTAGGCTATGTATATACAACATTTTGTTATCCAATTATCCTTGGGTAGACACTGGGGCTGCTTCCCCTTTTTGGTTATTGTGAACAATGCCGACACGCACATGGGAGTGCCAATATCTCTTCGAGAGCTGCTTTCATTTTTTTGGATATATACCCAGAACTGCAATGGCTGGATCAAAATTTTAACTTCTTTTAACTTCTTGAGGAACCACCATACTGTTTTCCAGAGCTGCCATTCCATTTTACATTCCCACAACAATGCACAAGAGTTCTGATTTCTCCACATCTTCACCAACACTTGTTTTTTTTTTGTTCGTTTTTGTTTTTTGGGGTTTTTTTTTGATGGTAGTCATCTTAATGGGCGTGTGGTAACATCTTACTGGGATTTTGATTTGTATTTCCCAAAGGGATATTGAGCATGTTTTTACATGCTTGCTGACCGTTTGTGTATCTTATTTAGATAGATATGTATTCAAGTCCTTTGCCCATTTTTTAATTGAATTATTAATTTTGTGGTGTTGAGCTGTAACAGTTATAAATCCTAGATATTAACTCCTTATCAGATACGTGATTTGCAAACATCTTCTCCCATTCTGTAGGTTGCCTTTTTCACTCTGTCAATTATGTCTTTTGATGCACAGACGTTTTTAAGTTGATATGGTCCCACATATCTATTTTTAAATTTTTTTTTGTCTGTGTTTTTGGTGTTTGCTCTAAGAAATCATTGCCAAATCCAATGTCATGAGGTGTTTTCTTTTAAAACCTTTCTAGTTTAGATCTTATGCTTAGTTTTTTTTTTTTTAATCCATTTTGAGGCAGTTTTTTAATATGATGTAAAGTCAGGGTTCGACTTTGCTCATAGCAGAAGTTTTGTCCTGACAAGTTTTAGACTTTATTTTTTTTTCCCGTTTACAAGACACACCTTCCCCTTAAAGGAGAAGAAAGTTTAAAGACTAGAAGAATGTCCAGAGGGACAAAGACAGTCTCATTCTGCTATATTGGTATCCACAACACCCAGCTAAACAAATCTTTGTAGATTGAGTACAGATCTATATGGGGATAAAGACAAATGCCAGCAATGGGCTTGCACCACAGTCTACTCAGCTCGAATGCCTTGTGTGTAGACTGGAATCTTGCTCCGTTGCTGCCTGGGGAACACTCCCATCACCCTTGTGGGGTTGGGGTGTGATGGGAAGTGCCCTTTTTGAGAAGGTGTGAAACGGATGACCGGACTCAGTAAACCCAAGCCAAGGTCCTTGAGACTGGAGAGATTTCATGTAAGTTGCTAGCTCAGCGCATAGGAACGGGACCAGAAACAGGAAGGAACCTGAGAGTGGAGACCTGTGAAGACCTAGGAGCCCATCAGAACAGGTGGAATGGCTGTGTGATGACTGCCATAAAGCCCACTAATCCTGCATCCTCGTGGGCACCCCTCCAGGAGGCCAAAGTGCACCAAGCCCTTGGATCCTGGGAAAGATGGCATGGGCAGCACCCGGGAGCGGAGACCCAGGCAGGCTGACCTTCGGGGGTCTGGCCATGGGTTCTCGAAAACAGCTGGCATAGAAACACAGCCGAAGCCGACTGAATACCCTTTTCCTTTTCTCTCTGCTCTCCCACCCCTACTCCCCAAAGCCCCACTCAGTGACCCATTGGGTGGGGCTTGGTCACCCTGAAGATTGTGACCTACACCCTGAGAGTATATGAGCGGATGTCCATGTTCAGCGAAACTCCGTGACCCGGCTTTGTGGCCAGCACAAGGCGTATGAACTCCGCCTGCGGGATTCTGTTTGGGGAAGTAGATGGATGATCAGAAAAAACACACAGACATCGAAGTAATCATCGGCCACACATACCTATAAGCCCGTCAGGCACCTGAAGTATGATATCTGCCTTACAGGTGCTTCATCGTTGGCTGATACGATCGGGAAGATAGTTACTCACGGTATCCTCAAGATAGAGGTGGGAAAGGACTTTGAAAATCCTCAGAATCAACATCCTCAATCTGCAGAGGGCATCCGAGGCCCCGAGGAGCCCATTTCTGGAAACCACCATGACGTGGAGGTAAGAAAGTGACCCTCGGTGGCCGTAGGAATGCTTGCAGAATACAGCCGGAATCAAGTCATCGCAGCCAATTTCGCCATCAGCACGCAGCCTCTGAAGCCAAATGCATTATATTTTCATCGGCTTCCTCTCCCGACCAGCTCTCTCTGCCAGACTCAGAGGGGAAACTCCTCTATTTTATTCTAAAATAAGCTAAAGCAGCAGCCCACTGTTGGGCGGGTTTCGCATCTATCCTGCACTGTGACTCTCCACCTGCCGACAGCCCGACCCTTACCTGTTTTCACCTTGAGAGCACCTCCAGTGTGCAAACTTTGACAAGTCGGTACTCCGCTGCTGTCCAACCCACGTCAGGTCTCCAAAAGCCTGCATATAGGCCCTAGATCAGCGTTCTTTCCAGCCAGGTATGTCCCAGGGCCCATTTCTATCTGGATGCAGAATATAGGGTACTTTTTCCTGGGATGTGGTGGGTTTTTAATAAATATTTCCTAAAGTCGTGACAGATTGAAGTAAATGAATTTGCAATGATTCCCGCTCATCTTCAACCTCCTAGGACTCATGTTACATAAAATAGTAGAGGTGTAAACAGATACCACTTTCTAGCTTTCATAAATCCGAACTTCAGATGACTTCTTCTGACATCAGTTGCATTCCCAATGTGTGTTAGGCAATGTTTCTACCTTTGCAGGACGTAGTTCCCAGGCTTATTGGACAAACAGGCATACAGGTAAACAATTATGAAGCAATTAAGTAGATAGTTATAGGTACGAAGTGCACTAAAAATGATGAGAATCAGTAATGAATTCCCCCAGGGGGTTCGGAGGACCTGGGATATTACCGTTGGGTCTTTAGGTTTACGGTGAGGAAGTTGGCAGGGAAAGCGAGAGAGCCCGTAAAAACATGTAAAATGCACACTGGCAGCCTGCGCAGCGGCGGTGTGGGATGGCTTGGTGGTGGGCAGAAGATGAAACTGAAAAGGAGGGCAGGAGCCATACCACGAGAGACCCGCTGAACTCAGCTGAGGGCGAAGGACTTGTCCTGGGGCTTGTTGGGATTGCTCTGAAGGTAGAAGGATTTCTAGCAAAAAGTCAAATGAGCAGATCTGTGTTTTGGAGCCAGCATCTAGCAACATCGAGGAAGATGGATTTGCAGGGGGCAGAACTGGAGGGAAGGAGAGGGGGAGGGAGAGAGAAGACCATTACTGAAGGCCATTCACCATGAATCGGGATGGAGTGATGATGGCTTGAACTGGAGGCAGATGAGAGGTGGCAGTGGAGAGAAGAGAAGTAAGACATTAGGAGTTGGATTCCGTAGAACCTGGGGATCCCTTCTTTGCGTGGGATGCAGCCCCGGGAGCAGAGGTTGGGGTTGGGATGTGGACTGCGCTCAGGGAACCAGCCTAGGCGACCCCATGCAGGTTGGAATGGCAGCTACACATGGGAAGTCAGGGACAGAAGCCGGCTTGAGGACAGGGGGCAGTGGGAAGGCATTGCAGGTGAATACGCTGAGTGGAGTGGCGTGCATCACAGCCAAGCAGAGTTGTCTAGCGAAGGTCAGGATAGAGACTCTGGGTCCCGGCCAGTGGACTGAATCCCAGAGACGAGTCTCTCCTGTTTGTGGGTCAGAGGCAAACAGATGGCAGTCGAAGGCAGGTCAGGAGAGCGGATCACACCTGCCGTTACTGCCTTGTGGTCTGTCCTTCTATTCAAAACGCGCTATACCCCAATTCGAGGTAATGTTATAACACAGTTATTCACCATTTCATTTAATCTCTGATACGGGAGGAAGTCCAAAGTCCTTATGCTGGCATACGGGGGTCCTTTAAAATAGGACGCTGGGCTGACTCCCGTTATTTCTTATAGATGCCCTCCATCAGCAGTTCTCAAAGAGTTGTCTAGGCGACCTGGGGGTACCCGATATTCTTTTGATACGTATAAGGTAAAATCACGGATGGATAGATCCATTTGGAGTGTGGATCTGGTCGAAGGATTCAATGAGAAAAGCAGAACCAGGGACATATACACACATATATGTACAAATGCAGTTGTCAATGTATATGTACACACACATGCAATTTTTAATTTTAAATTAAATTTTTTTTTAGAGAGTGTGTGTGTGAGTGAGGGGGGAGGGAGAGAGAGAATCTTAAGCAGGTTCTATGCTTAGCACGGACAGAGCCCAACTCTGGGCTCGATCTCACAGACCCTGAGATCATGACCTGACCCCAAATCAAGAGTCAGACGCTTAACTGACTGAGCCACCTGGGCACTCCATTCACACACACCGTGTTTTGGTGAACTTAGTACAGAAGGGGGCTGGCCAAGCAGCTTGCACCAGGCTGCCCCCTCTCTGATGCTGCTGGAACCCCCAGCCCACCAGCAAGCCATCGGGGAGGAAGATGAGGAGGACGCCAGAACCCACAGGGCAGAGTTGGAGCCTTACAAGGACACACTGAAACCCGTGTCTATTCTTGCTGTCTCTGATCTTAGTGCTGTGGGTGTCCTGGGAAAGCCCCTTCCTTAGGTAACTACACACACTTAGCCCGGGAGTCAGAGAGACAGAGGAAGAGCTGGGTAGGAGGGCCTCCATGGGTAGTATTTGATTGGTTAGTATTTTAATAACTGGAAGACAATGCTATAGAATGATGGCAGAGTGGTCATCACTTTCCTTCCACCTCTAACTCTGGGGAGAAAATTTCCCTGAAAGCTCATCCCAAGGGGACACATCCTAGAATGGAGACTCTGGGAGTGGTGTTCACAAAATGGGGGATGGACCCATTGATTTTCAGTGGAACATTCTCAAAATGGGGGGAACGTTCACAAAATGGAACGTTCACAAAATGGAACATTCACAAAGTGGAATGTTCACAAAGTGGGGGATGGACTCGATTTTCAGTGGAACGTCCTACTTCTACATGGCATCTAATCTTGAAGAAACTAGCACTTGTTGATTTTCCACATAGAATCAAAGAAAAATATCACAGTTGCCTAAAAGGGCTGTTAAAACACGCCTCTCCTTACCAATGATCTATCTTCACATTTTTCCCATACGTCAAAGACAAATCTATGGCCACAGATTTGCAATGCAGAAGCAGATGCAAGAATCCAGCTGCCTTTTAGTAAACCAGACACTATCAAGATTTTCAAAAATTAAAACAAAACTCACTAGATTTCTTTTTTTTTTTT
>CM052887.1:2665919-2695401 GCA_028534135.1 Potos flavus | reverse complement strand
TATCTGCCCAGCCCCTCACTGAAATTGCAAACTCTAATTAGTGGATTCGGCATCCACTTGTGATGTTGTTTGCGTCTTCACTTGGCAAATTCAGAGGGAGTATACTGAAATTATTCAAGAATCCTGAGCATTGGGTCCAAATCAGTGAGGTTGTACTGGATACAAAAAGAAAATCTTTAAGAATTGACTTTTGAGATCCTTTTCTATTTTCATTCATGTTTTAACTCCATCGTCTTCATCTTATACCATTTTTCCCAGCTGCCCCGACCTATGAGTTTCTTTCTTTTCTCTAAGGCCCTAAAATGTGTACAATCTACACTATACAATGTAGCCCTTAGTAGAGGAACTTGACATGTTCTGTGTCCCAGTAAAATGTGTGTGCACATGGAGACTGCTCAGAATCCTGGTGAACCATTGTCCATCCACCCATCCATCCATCCATACATCCATCCACCCATCCATGTGTCCATTCACCCTTTCATCTGTCCATCCATCCATACACCCATCCATATGTTCATGCATCCATCTAACCATCCATCCATCCATCCATCTATCCATCCATCCATCCATCTATCCATCCACCCATCCATCCATCCCCCCATCCATGTGTCCATTCACCCTTTCATCTGTCCATCCATCCATACACCCATCCATATGTTCATGCATCCATCTAACCATCCATCCATCCATCCATCTATCCACCCATCCATCCATCTATCCATCCACCCATCCATCCATCCCCCATCCATGTGTCCATTCACCCTTTCATCTGTCCATCCATCCATTCATCCATCCATATATTCATGCATCCATCCATCCACCCATCCATCTATCCATCTATCCATCCTTCCATTCATTTATTTCACAGACATTTGCAAGTACTACCTAACACATGCCTGGCTAGGTGCAGGGCCCGGTTGATACCAAGATAAATAAAACATGGCCCCAGACTTCAAGGATGGGAAAGAAAAATACATAAATGGATCTTTTCATTACAAGGAGATAATTGCTATATTTTGAATACAAAACCAAAGTAAGGCAATATGACGAGTCACAGAAATGAGGGGGCTTATTTAACAGCTGTATTAAAAGAGGGACAAAGTAGAATCCAAACTGGATGTAGGATGACTCTCGGCTTCTGGCTTTGGCACATGGGTGAGTCATGGTGTCACTGGCTCATCCGGATTGCTGAGGTTGAGTAGGATCAGTGGCCATAGGACGTGGACAGTGGGTGCTGGGCAGGGTGGGGGAAGGGCTGCCTGTTACATGGACAGCGCACACAACACAAGAAGGGGAGCCGTGATCTGTTTCAGAGGAGAGTTATTTTTAATAATAACAATGTTATTATGAGTTGAATGTCTCTAATGTGCCCGGTACTTGTGTATGTTCTCTCCTTGAACGTCCTCAACAACCCAGTGTTTTTCTAATACAAAATGTGAGCATCAAGGACGTAAATTTCTTGCCATAAATCGAGGAGAGTACCAAATCCTGTGCATCTCCCCAGCCTGCATGGAGGGGACACTGACTTTGATGTGGACCAGTGAGTCGGCTGCAAGGGTAGAGTCTAAACGTACAGCCCCTTTCTAAGGGAAGAGATCATAGTCTTCATGGGATATCATGTGAATAGATAGAAAATTAGAGAAATAGGAAGATAACAATTCTGAATCAGGAGGAAGCTTCGACCAAGAGTAATCAAATACCAAATATCACGTTCAGTGGCCAGACCCCGGAAGGGCAGCAGTAAGATTCATGGTCCCTCCATACACAGAATGGTTTCTCCCTTCTCGACCCCGGTGAAGACCCTGCCCCGCCCCTCCGTGTCCCCCTCCACTTCAGCACGCACCGCTTTCTTCTCAGACAGGAAGTGAAAGTGAGCAGCTCCCTCGCGAGAGGTGCCTCTGATTGAAAGCGCACCTGTGAGAAAGGAAGGGGGTTGTTGAAGCTTTTTCTGAAGAACAGAACCTCTTTCAGGAGCCTGAGGCTCCAGACACCCTCAAGGACAAACCATAAAGAATTCAAAGGAACTATGGTCAAACCACAGCCAACATTACCATCACCCCCCACCTGAGCTAACCTCACCTTTTAAGCAGAAGAGGTCAAGGGTTTTGCGAAGGTCCCTGTGCTTTGGAGAATTACCAGGAGCTCTCACCATCCTGGCATGATGATCTCCATGTCCGAGCTCTTGGGACTGCCCCCGAGGAACATAGGGAGCAGGGCACACCCACACCTGTTATCCCACTATGCACCCCGTAGGCACTTCTTCCTCACTTGCTCCTTCGAGAAACGAGTTTGCTCTATTCCCCTGAGCCGTGACGGGGGTCCTGAGCATTCGGGTCTACCTCTTCCCCCCTACCCAGTGTGTGTGCACATCACTCACCTGTCCCCTTGTTCTCAGAAGGCCTCCTTGAAAGTTCACGGTCTCTGTGTGTATTTCACAGCTTTGTGTACAAGGCTGACTCCAGAGAGATCCTTTTATTTCTCAACTGATAAATTCATTATGAAATAATTCTTGGAGAGATACAGGCCACTGATTTTCTGCAATTTGCAACACCACGCTTTAACTTGTGCTGAAAGCTGAGCCTTTTGGTCCTCTGTTTTAGAAGTATATTAATATTTCTGTGACCTTTACTAGATGGCAGTTGAGACATAGTCTTTTAAATAACAAAACTAAGAAAACCAATAACCTAAAATACATATTACTGACCCTAGTTTGATGAGCAAATTAGGAGAGATAAGTCTCTTCCTAAAAGGAAAAGAAAGTCAAGGGGACCTGTGAAGTTAAAGTAGAATGATTATAGATACATGAATGGATGGATGGGTAGATGATAGATAGATAGATAGATAGATAGATAGATAGATAGATAGATAATGAACAGATGGATGGATGGATAGAGAAATAGAAAGATAGAGAGAGATATAGACAGATGGATAGACAGATGGATAGATGGATAGATAGATAAACAGATGGATGGGTAGATGGATGAACAGATGGATGGATGGATGGAGAAATAGAGAGAGATATAGACAGATGGATAGACAGACAGATGGATAGATAGATAGATGAACGGATGGATGGATGGATGGACAGATGGATAGATGGATAGAGAGAGATAGATTGTTAGGTAAATAGATGGATAGATAGATAGATAGATAGATGGATGGATAGATGGATGAACAGATGGATGGATGGATGGAGAAATAGCAATATAGACAGATGGATAGATAGACAGATGGATAGATAGATAGATGAACGGATGGATGGATGGATGGATAGATGGATGAACAGATGGATAGATGGATAGAGAGAGATAGATAGATTGTTAGGTAAATAGATGGATAGATAGACAGATAGATGATATATAGATAGATAGACAGATGAATAGATAGATAGATGGATAGATAGATAAACGGGTGGATGGATGGATAGATGGATGAACAGATGGATAGATGGATAGAGAAATAGAAAGATAGAGAGAGATATAGACAGATGGATAGATAGACGGATAGATAGATACTAATATTTTCAGACATGGATCCAGATTCATCTTCTGGATATGCAGTAGCTCTTTATATACTTTTACATTCCATACTATATCATAGATAATTTACTTGATTACACATTTTGACTGTATCTGGATGACAGTAAAGGTGAGAGCAGAAAGCCATCTGGGAGAGTGCCGGGCATCCGTGCCACCATGGACATGCCAGCCCCGAGCATGTCACCAGCTACGAGGCTGAATGCCTCTCCATTTGCACTGGGGTTGGTCATGGCTGTCAGTACCTAGTAGGGTCAAATCTGCCCTCAAGACCTGGATTTATTTTGAAGCCATGCACCTCCTCCCTGGTGGGTCCAAGTGGCTGAGTGCCAGCGTTTTATCTCACCAGGTCCATGTTGTGTGCAGAGTTCAGTGTAAGGTGGACAGAAATCCCAAGAGCTGAGCCCAAGTGGAGGCGACACCACCCAGAGTCATGGTGAACAGAGAGGACAGAAGGGCCAACGGTCCCTTAGAAACCAATCCACGTCCTCCCCTGGCATCTAAAGCGGCTGTGATCGTGCTGTCTTGGTCTTGCTTCAGTGTTTGAATGCGGCATCTACAATCATTCACCGTGGTCTCAGAGCAACCTCATGAAGGACACATAAGACACCTGGCTGAAAATGTGACCACTTAGGGACCCTCTCAGGGAAGACTTTTGTTGCCTTTGTCATCTTACCTAATTGCGCATAGAAGAATGGCCCTAAACCATTAAATGTTAGGGTGGTATTTACCTGACATGCCAATTTGGGTTTGGACTCTCTGATCTGCAGAAATTAGACCACATGGTTCCAGGACCTCTTCTTTCCAGTCTGTTGACTGGGTTTTCCCTCGACTCTGCTTTGACCTGCACTGAAGCTCACAATCCCACCTGGGGGCTCAGGGCTGTACTTGGAACTGGACCATCCCACCCCACCTCGAGCCTCCATGCAGATCCCCTGGACTCTCCCTGCCAAGGACCCTGTGACCCGGGGACCCCGCACCTGCCCCCTGCCCTCCTCGCTACATCGCCAAGTCTCCTCTATGTTGTATCTCGTGGCTCTGCCAACACCGGAAAAATAGATTAACACTGATGCTTTATGGCTTTATGTCTAAAGCGTGAAGGCAAGGAAGTAAAGCTGTTTTCGTTTATAGTTCACAAGGTAGAACCAGTGGGGTTTGCCCTGGAAACCCACTCTGGGTGGCTGTGTGTGGGGGTGGCTGTGTGTGGGGGTGAGGAAGATCTCAAGAGATCTTCCTGTGCCTTGTGATCAGCAGGTGCGGTGAACAAGGCAGCCCAACCTTTCGATGTCGGTGTTCGCCCGTGTGTGGGGAACTAGGGTTAAGCGATGGGAAGGGCTCTGATGTTAGTACTTGCGAGTACATTCAAAACCATCAAAACCAACCATAATCGGCGCACACAAGTGCTTCGATAAAACTGCAGGAGAGCGTCTGAATACCATTTGGAGAGAAAGCCCAAGGATCTGCTGTGATACAAAGTCAGAAAAAAACCCTGAGACTGGGGACTGGGGGGCCCGGATCAGAACACTTGGCTTCTTACGTGGGTTTATGAAGAATTTATTGTGCGCCTACTGGATGCCCAGCACGTTACGGATTACAGGTTTCTGCCTCCCCACCCCGATATAATGACATAATTCCCCTTTTCAGAAGGACTATTAATTTGGGTAAATCAAGGTCTTTTATGGTAAAGATATAGAATTAGTTCCGCTGAATCATTCCTTAAATATATTTGTGTGTGTGTGTGTGTGTATGCAGAAGAGCACCTTTCTTATGATAGGAAGTCATATTTTTATTTGGAAAAATGCCACATTTTTTTTAATGCAGCATAATGTTTTGGAGAAAAATTGACTGCATTGACTACACGAAGGGTTTCATTTGTGTATTTGTATGAGACATTATGCATGTCGGCGCTCTCCGGAGCCTCCTTAATGCAATCAGCGTTTAACGACTTTATTGACTCCTCCCGTTGGCTTGTTGACACAGACCCCACAGTATCGGCGACGACCCCATGGGCTCCTGACCACGGGCTTGGTGCACATTGCTGTGTCTCGGGGTACTTGTTGAAGGACTGAGTGCCCCCGGGAAGAGTGTGGATCACCTTCCCATACTATGTCAGGTAATGAGATTCTCCGTACTCTCAGGGCTACCGTTAGACCTGTGTTTATAATTGTAATCATGGCATCATTTCCATCGTTCCATCAGGCCAGTGTTATTTTTCTCCCAGAAGCTATGGCTCGGAGCAGTGAGGTGGTGAACCCGGAGATTCGGAGCCCGTTCAGAGTGATTCTGGAACCCTCTGCTCCAAGCCAGAATGCCTCCCTGCCTCCCAGGGGTTACGTGAGATTGGTCACGAGAAAACATCACCTTCAGGGCAGATATTTTTTTAAAAATCGATCCTGAAGCTATATATTTTCCTTAGTTAGTTGTAGCTATTTGGCATTTTTCTTCTTGAGCAGGTTATCGATTATAATGCAGAGCTCCGTGATTCCCAGAGATGAAAATAATCCAGGGTGCCTGGGCTTTGTGGAATGAGTAGGTGTAATTTAGAACCTTTATCATTTATTAGAACATGGTCCCTCATGGTCAGGTTGTTCCTGCTACCTCTACCCCCAACCCCCTGCTTCCAGCGGCACCTTTGGCGCGGGAGGGTGACCGACCACGAAGACCCACCCCATTTTCACTCTACTGTCCTGGCTCGAGTTCCCCTTTCACGGCTCAGCGCTCTGTCTAGTGCGTGAAACACTAACGAGAGACACGTTAAACATGTCTGATGCGATCTGTGACCTCCTGATCGCCCCCAACCGTTGGGCATCTCCTCCTATCACGAGGATCTTAAAATTAAAACAGAAAACTCTGAAACCGTTTGGAAAGGGGAAAAAGCACATAAAGAACCGTGGTTCTCAGACATGCCGCGTCCCAGAATGACTCAAGAGGCTTCGTTGGGTAACAGTTTTGAATGAGGAACCCTGACGCAAGGTTGGTAGCGTCTCTAAGTTCGTGTACTGATTTAATTCAGCCTTGAGCTACCTGGCAGGCATGGGGAAATGGAAGCACTTTCCATTTTAGCATTTTCCATTTGGGGCACCTATGTAATTTCACACCTATCTATATTACAAACCACCAAATTTTAGAAAAGATTGAGGTGGGTGGCTTACATAATTGTCACACTCGAAACACCTGTTCTTCAGGAGGGGCAAATGTTTCCTTGGTACTAAATTCATTAAAGGAAATATCTGATCGTTTAGGGATATAGGCTTTTTATAACTTCTCAAATTTTCCAAGTTCAAAGAAATATGCATCAGTATAACAGTATAAAAACACACAATTACCACTAATGTGTTTTATATCTCCCCACATTATTCTGTGTATACCCGTTTAAAATTAAAATAACTAAATGCATACTGTTGTAAAATCTGCTTCTTAAACCTCCCAATAATTGCACGTACATCCTTCTGTGATAATAGAGACCCCCATTGTCTTTTAAATGCGTATATTGTATTGAGTATATCCATGTACTGCAATTTATTACATTTTCTCTCAATGGGCATTTAGTTGTTTCTAATTTTTCTGTCATAAATTGCCATACCTTCGATTTCTTTGTATAAACGTATTTGCTCGCTGGTGTAATTCCTTGCTTGACAAAATCCTAAAAGCAAAATTACTAGGTTTGAACCTTTGTCACCTGGTAAAGCTCTGGAAACAGTGCCGAATGCCCTCTGGACAGGTGCTAGCAGTGTCAGGTCCTACTCCTGGGAAACAGAGCTGTGGTTCTTTTCTCATCAACACCGATCAGCAGGTAGAATGTGAAATACCACAGTCATGTCTCTCATACTGCTGAGACGTCAATATAGCCTCTGGTTTTTGGCCACTTTGGTCTTTGAGTGTATTTATTAACATCCTTTGTCTTGTTTCTATTGCCGTAATCTTTTTTTCCCTCCATCATGGACTGCTTTTTTTTTTTTTTCATGGACTGCTTTTATAGTGCGGATATGAATTTTTGCCTGACATATTTTTGCCAACAGGTTTTACTTTGAAAAATTTTGGTGGTATTTTTTAAGTTAAAGTAGTTAATTTTTTACTTTGTAATTTCTGGCTTCAGTGGACTCTGGAAAAATTTTCCCAACACCTAATAAACCAATTCTCCTGACTTTCCAGATAACCTGCCTAGGGCTGTCGATTATCCATTTAAAGTTCTACTCCAGGAGCAGTTTACCTTTGATTTACGGGAGAGACCTGGATGTATTTTTCTGTTTTGTTTCCAAAGAGTTGTTTCCGGATCATCTATTGAAACGAATCTATCCTGTATTCAGGGGGTTGAGATGATTTCTTTATCTGTTTATTTCTAGACTTCCTCTTCTCTATCAGGAGTATCATACTTTTCGTATTATTGAGTTTGAGCAACGTATTTACAATATTACATTGTAATATCCTTATCTTCTAGACTAAACTTATTGGCAGGCATCGTCTCTTACGGACGAACTCTCTAAGACTTTCAAACGCTATCTTCCACCTAAGTTTCACGGAAACTGCAGAGATTCTCTGTGTTTGGGTCATCCCTAGGGATATGTAAAAGTCTAGAGAGTAAAGTTGTAGGGAGCCCATGCTCTGGGGAGAGAAGAACAGGCAAGTGGCTAATCCAAGGAGGCATAGGTCCGTCGGTTCCCAGTGCATCAGAATGACCCAAGATCAGACTGCAGAGCTTGAAGAGTAGATGTATATCCCTCATGCAGTCTTCCTTGATATTTACAATTTTCATTTGAACGGCTAACCAAGGAAACCCGAATAATACAACTGACGGTCACAGGTAAAGGCTGGAATTTCTAGGGGTTGGTACTTCTATGTTGGCCTTGGAGTTGAGATCTATGATGAGCAAGATTTTCATTTTCTCTTCGCAGGAAACAAGTCTGAGCTAGTTATGGTTCAACTGGAGAGCTGCCATCTTTCTTCTGCTGGACGTGGCTTGGGGATGCCACAGACAAAGCCAACATTCTTCTAGAAGCAACTTCGAAGGTGCTCAGGGCTCTGAGAGGTGTCCACTTACCTGCATGGTCAAGGATGGAAATAATTATCTTAGGCTACAGAAGGTCAAGATCGGGTGCTGCTGGGATTCTGCCATAGAAAGGCCCAGAACAATAAACAGGTGCCTCTGACTTTGAGCAGTAACACCTTCTGACAGAGTGGCCGGCCAGGGATGTTTACTGCAAAATGTAATCTCTGGCACTTTCATTAATCGACTTCCCAGACAGGGCTAATCCTTCCGTTTGCGTTTGGGTGAGAATCTTCCAGAGATGAAGATTTTTGTTGTGGCCTGAATTTTTTTTTTTTTTTTAACAGATTTTCTTGTTCTGAAAATAATTAAGCCCCAAGATTGGGTTCAGGTGAAGCCATTCCTTTTCTGTGAAGGCAAGTCAGCTTCCCAGGATGAATGGACATGTGCCGTCCTGTTCTTTCCGGCACAAAGGCAGCTCATAGAGATGGTCCGAAGAGCCAACATCCAGATCTATGGATGTCGACTAAAGCAGTACCCAATCCCCCCAAAAACATAGCTGATTTTGCCCTTTCAGAGGGATAAGCAGGGCTTACACATTTCCTTGAAGTTCTGTAGGATCACTATCTCATTCAGAACCTTTTGGAAGAAGAAAGCGAGGGGAAAAAAAAAAAAAAACTCCCACAAATACTTCTAAAAGGCCTAGGAACACAGGAACAAAAAATTTTTTTTTTTGGTCTTTTTTTTTTTCTGTTTCTGTTTTGTTTCTGAGTAGCTGTGAAGGTTATCCAATCTGTAGAGAAAGGGAGGCACAGTATCTGAATTTGGAAGCCTGGGTTCTAGTTCTAACCCTACTAATTATTAGTAGGGTGACCTGAGATAAATACTTTACTTCTCCTTGCCTTAGTCTGGCTGTTCATAAAGTAGCAAGGATCTTAATGCTTGTCGTGGGTTTGCAGGATCACATGAGCTTAAGGCTTGTGAAAGCACTTCGTAAACGCCAATGGGACGTATGGATATGTGCACACAAATAGAAATAAACTTTGCATGTGTACAAGTAAAGCTACGGTTGCATGTCTGGAGGGATCCCGCACAGCCTACATTCACTCGTGAGTGATTCTGGAGCTGGTGCTGTTTTGGGCCAAGACCAAGGCAGGCCACACAGTGACCCTACTGTGGACGTGACCAGTCACTGCTGTCCCTTAAGCTTCATGAAGGCTGGGGAATGCTTCTTTTTCTGAAAGAGAAATCTTACAGCCAGGCAAAGGATGCTCTTGTCCTTCATTGTCATAGATGTTGTCCCCATGTGATGCCGTATGTGGAAAGAACACCACCACTTTCCCTCTCAGCCACTCAGTCTTCCCATTGAGAACATATGGGGTTTTGATTGGATAGTCTGTGTTCACAAAATCTATGATCTATCGTCTGCAGTTTTAATCACTGCATTAACATGGCCAAGTCACGAAGTCTCTAGGTAGACCTGGCATTCCAACCCTGAAGAGGAGTCTTCTAGAAATAGAACTGCTGCTACTGATGGCTTCCAGAAAATCTTGGCTGCCGTCATGGAATGGTGGCACTCCAAGGGCCGGGTCAGGCGAGTGACTGAGGTTGGGGCCCCAGACACTCTGCCTCAGGCAGAAAAGAGCACCAGACCTCATCTGATCATGATGGACACACCCAGAACAAGCCTGGGTCTTTTATTTCCCCATCGCACCAAACGCAGTGCCTCCCAGGACTGAGGTTTATAAGTCTCACTCAGACGGCAGGACTTTGTCAATAGCCTACAGTTTCCTGTTGCTTCTTATTGAAGGGATTGTAAGGTTTTACAGTTGTGACCATTCGAGATAGCGGTGCCTGGTGACGGAAGACGTCAACTTCCATTTCTTTCCGTAAGATGCTACAACGGGGTGGAGAGAAAAAAAGAAGAAGAAGAAAAAAAAAAGACCCATGAAATATGCATAAAAATATATGACCTTATTTGTTTTCCAACTAATGATACACATGTTCAGGAGAGCGAATGAGGGTCAGGAGAGTGCATAACAGAAAGGCAGACTGGGAATGATTAATCCTTGTGTGCATTGTTTCATTTATTTCTTTTATTTGCCTTCAGTTTCATTTATCGCATTACACGCATTCTATTGTAATCGGTTTCATTGACTGAAAATCTACTCTGTGCCAAGAGTTACAGTAGGTGCTAAGAATAGATAGAATAGAAAATGTAATCAAAAGGAGGTACTTAAATGTTACAACAAAAAGTCCCTATGGGGGCAAGCCTGGGGCAAGAGGCACAGAGAGGTAGAGTCACTTCTCTGGGTCAAGAAAGGACATCCCCCAGAGTCTATGTCGGTGAGGAATTAAGTGAGTCATGATGAAAGCAGGGTAGTAGATAAAGAAGAGGTGCAGGGAGACAGAGGTGGGAGGGCGCAGGGGGCGCGGGGAGAGGCTCAGGGTAGGGGTGGGACAGGCCACATGTAGGGCTGAGAGTGGGTTTCCCCCCGCCCATGGGATTAAGCTGACTACTCTCACATGACATCCTTAACCTCACGTGTCTTAGTTTGCTCATGTAGCCAGCAGGAATAATGCTGTCTACTAAGTCTGTTGCAAGAATTAAAAGAAAATAAAAATATAGAACACTATGCAAATGATGCTTTCCCACCCCCGGTTCATACCCCGAGGCAGTCTTCCCGGTGTGGACACAGGTCACGCCAACCCTCTTGAAAACTGCATTTTGCTGTGAATTTGCTGCTGTTTGAATCACACACACAGTGTGGCGCTCATATGTGGCAAAAGTTACAGAGCACACAGCAACTCAATCTAAAGTGGCTTTTTTTTAATACTATGATCTTTTTTAAAGATTTGTATTTATTCAAGAGAGAGGGAGATAGAGAGAATGTGCACAGGGCTGGGGGGGAGGGGCAGAAGGAGAGTAAGAGGCAGGCTCCCAGGACCCCAGGATCACGACCTGAGCTGAAGGCAGACTCTTAACTGACTGAGCCACCCAGGTGCCCCCTTTTTAATGCTATGGTTATCATGAAGTCGTAATTTTTTATTATGTTGTGGAAAATGGCTGTCGAAGGACAAAGTCAAGTTTCTGTGCAGGTGGCGTTCTGATGTGAGGGAAACTCCGGACTGTTCCGGAAACAGGAATGAGGAGAAGCACCTGTGTGCATTCCCTCACTCTTGAAATGGGAGATTGATAACATCGGTGTCCTCCACCTCCTACATCCCTGCCCCTCACTTCAATCTCATCCACTAAATCTCTTTCCTGGCTATTCTGTGTCTCATCTCAACCTCAATCTAAGGCACAGCTGGTGACCTATACACCTTGTTCAAAATGTGTTACTGGGACCACACGGACGGCGACCCCTTGGCATTGACATTCAAGGCCTAAATGCCTTATTCCCAGACCACCACTGCAGCCTCCTGGGCACAAGGATCCATGCAGATGTACCAGCCTGCCTTCTACACAAAGGGGTATCATCGGTCCCTTCTCTCCTGGTGGTCTCACCAGCCTACATCTGGTGGGCAGGAGCACCGTTGACTGGCAAGGTCAGAATGCAGACCGTGGGAGGTAGAGAGTGGGCTGGGAGGGCGTGGAGGCAGACAGGGGAAGGGAGACTGGGTGTTTGCCTCTGAAAGAAGCTTAGAAGCAAGAGGAAGGAGGGCAGAGAAAGGAATGGTTGCTCAAGGGGGCACCTATGATTTCCACAGCAGGGAGGTGGCTGGGGTGGGAGGCCACTGGGTTTCTTCTCAAGCAAGAGGGAGGGAGCAGGGTTGAAGAGGACCCGGCGCTCAGACGGAACACCAAGACCTCCTCTTTGGCGGGTAAGGAGACGGAAGCAGCGGTGGGAGGCGAGATTCTGGCGTTGGGGGCAGGGCGGGGGGAATCCACCAGGACACCTGGAGATGGGCTGCAGGCACAGTAGCCTGCGTGGCCGCCACCGGGTGGGGCGGGCTCCTAGCAGCACAGGGGTCTACAGAGTGTCGGGGAGGCTGAGGATCTGAGCCTGGGGTCAGGAGCGCCCAGAGAAGGCGCCCGTGCACACGGTCTCTCAGAAACAACAGGAGAAACACAGATCAGCCAGACACCAGCAGGAGGAAGTAGGCTCACTAAGTTCCCATGATACTCATCAGAGAGAGAGCTCAACTCCCACTTTCACGGGGAATTTTCAGCAAAAATACATTATGTAGAGTGTCACAAAAATGGAGAGGTGATACTTCACAAGGGAGAACCTCAAAGGCCTGATGTTCTCTGATCTCAAGGGCCAGGGACTTCCTCATGTTAGAGAGAGCTTTTCTGGCTTGTTTAAGAGTTTATTTATTTATTTGTCAGAGAGAGAGAACAAACAGGGGGAGCGGCAGGCAGAGGGGGCAGGCAGAGGGAGAGGGAGAAGCAGACTCCCCGCTGATCAGGGAGCCCCGTGTGGGACTCGATCCCAGGCCCCTGGGATCATGACCTGAGCTGAAGGCAGACGCTTACCGACTGAGCCACCCAGACGCCCTAGAGAGAGCTTTTTAAAACCCAAATGCCCGACTGTTTTCTCACTGCCAAGCACCCGTGCCCGTCAGGTGCCACCGTTAGGGGCCGGCATGAGAATGGAGATCTGGATACCTGGCCCACCAGTGGCTGGTCGCTTCCTTGTGAGTGACCCTTGGGTTGCTGCCGCTGTGTTTCGAGAGCCTATGTGCACCCCAAGAATAAGAACCCCAGAGAAGCCACTGCAGAGGGTCCTCAGTCCCCACTCCGAGACAACAAGAGACAGAGCTGTGTGCAGCATGTGCGGAGTGATGAGTGTGGGGGTGCCCAGGGCTCAGCAGCGGGCCTAAATCTGGGCTTGAGGGTGTGGCCAGAAGACTCAAGTCCTTTTCCCAGGTAATAGCAGTAGTAACATTAAGAACAGCGGGAACAGCACCAGTAACATTAGTGACAGCAGAAACAGAAGTAGCACCATTAGGAACAGCGGGAACAGCAGTAGCAACATTGGGAACAGTGGGAACAGCAGTAGCAACATTGGGAACAGCGGGAACAAAAGTAGTAACATTGGGAACAGCGGGGACAGCAGCTGCAACATTGCGAGCAGCGGGAACAGCAGTAGCAACATTGGGAACAGTGGGGGCAGCAGCTGCAACATTGGGAACAGCGGGAACAAAAGTAGTAACATTGGGAACAGCGGGAACAGCAGTAGCAACATTGGGAACAGTGGGGGCAGCAGCTGCAACATTGGGAACAGCGGGAACAAAAGTAGTAACATTGGGAACAGCGGGAACAGCAGTAGCAACATTGGGAGCAGCAGGAACAGCAGTAGCAACATTGGGAACAGCGGGAACAGCAGTAGCAACATTGAGAACAGCGGGAACAGCACCGGTAACATTAGTGACAGCAGAAACAGCAGTAGCAACATTGGGAGCAGCCGGGACAGCAGTAGCAACATTGGGAACAGCGGGAACAGCAGTAGCAACATTGGGAACAGCCGGGACAGCAGTAGCAACATTGGGAACAGCGGGAACAGCAGTAGCAACATTGGGAACAGCCGGAACAGCAGTAGCACCATTAGGAACAGCGGGAACAGAAGTAGTAACATTGGGAACAGCCGGGAACAGAAGTAGTAACATTGGGAACAGCGGGGACGGCAGTAGCAACATTGGGAACAGCGGGAGCAGAAGTAACATTAGTAGCTGTAGTAACATTAGCAGTAACAGTGGAGGATGGTTTTCCACTTGGAAAAACAGATTTCTTTGAAATATAGTAGAACATGGAACAGCTAGATCGCATGGTTGGGGAAATACGCTAGACCCACCGGGTGTCAGAACTGAGGTCTGAGACATGTGGGGGGAGAAGACAGATCATGAAGGAGGAAGGCGAGGGATCAGGAATGTTCACATTTGCCCTGGGAAAACGTCATCGGGTCTCTCCTCTGTCATTAACCGCCCAGACACAATGTTCTATTCTAGCTTTGTGGACACTACGTCTAAACGACAGACGTGAGAATGCGTTTAATTTTGCCATCGTTTCTTTAGGTCCTTCAGCGAAATAAAATATAATCATTGTCTAAATTTCCATCAGTCCTGCCTTTGCAAATGGACCTGTGACATTGGAAAACGTGTCCTGCACTTCCCTCTGCCCAGTCACTGCCCGAGAAACCGGGCCGTGCATGCGGGATGTGCAATGATCTGGGTGCCGCATACAAAGGGCCCTCTTGTGGTTCCACGATTGCATGGTGAGGGGCTAGATGAAGCACTCCCCCACATGAGTGACAATATCAGGGTGATAGGCGTCATCCTCTACCATGGTTGTGCATTTCTTGCTTACTGCTAGACTGTGAGCTCCTTGCAAACTGGGTCCAGTTCTTGGGAGCTCCTGGGGCACCACAAATGTCCACTGGCCCAGGGAAAGAGCATGCAAATGAACCAGTAAAGGCATGCGTGCGTGGGAGAATAAACAGCTGTACGAAGTGACCACCAGGACCCACAAGGCTCTCCCCTCTTGCCGCCTGTCAGAACATATAAGAAATCCAGTGGGATGCCCTGGACTCCGCCTGCGGGTCACCTCCTCAGGCAGCCCTCCCTGACTGCCAAGCTAACTCAGCACCCCGGCCAGGCCCTACCTACTACACCGTCCCTCCTTTTCTTCTTTGTGGCACCCAGCATGCTCTCAAATCATTTTATTTCTTCAATCACTTCTGTGCTTGTGTGCTATCACACCAAACGTGGGCTCTTGAGAGCCAGGACCTTATCTGTTGAGCCTTCGTACTCAGGGCCGCGAACAGTGCCTGGCCCAGAGTACATGCTCAATAAACGTTTGATAAATGAATGGCTGCTCTACCAGAAGGAGAAAAGGCACCCTTTGGGGGAGAACCGTCTCCCAACCCCTGCAAGACACACAGCGACCTACCGGGATAGCTTATGTATTTGCAGGAGCCAGCAGCTGGACCTGGGTAAGACCGCATTTGCATTTCCAAGACTGTGTCATCTTATTTGCAAGCCCCGGACGTCCATCAGACGTTTTCAGATTTGAGTTATAATGAACAATAAGAATGCGCTGCCTCTCTCTGGCAGCTCCGAATAACGGAGTCCGCGAGAGCCTTCTGTCTGACGTCTCCTGCTTTCAATTTGGAAAACGCTGTTTAAAAATATATGTGCCTTTCCAAGGCACCTGGGTGGCTCAGTGGGTTAAAGCCTCTGCCTTCGGCTTGGGTCATGGTCTCGGGGTCCTGGGATCGAGCCCCGCATCGGGCTCTCTGCTCAGTGGGGAGTCTGCTTCTCCCTCTCCCTCTGCCTCTCCCCCTGCTTGTGCTCTCTCTCTCTGCCAAATAAATAAATAAAATATTAAAAAAAAATATATATATATATATGTGACTTTCCAAAAAACAAAAAAAAAACAAAAAAAATATATGTGACTTTCAACAGTTTCAACTCTTATGAAAACTAAGGCGGCGGTTCACGGGGAGTAAATACGGGGCTCAAGCACTGGGTTCCAGGCGTCCGCGCGTGTTCTGCTGGTTACGCAGCAGGGTGATACGTGTGCAAAGCTGTGAGTCCGAGAGGTAAAGCCGCTCCTGACCGAACAGGCTTTCAGTATCTTCGAGCGCGCTTTTTAGCAACAGCGGGAAAATAAACGCCTCTGTCTTTTGGACTTGACACCCCATTTTTAAAAACGATGTAAATTTACTCTTGGTGTGTAATTGTTCTTTAATGGAAGAACCATAATGAGGACCCCCCACCCCCACCCCAGCCCCCCGCCCACTCCCAGTGCATCTGAGCACGTTGAGTAATAGGACTCAGACTTACCGGTGGACTTCTGAGTCTGGCGATGGGGTCGTTGTTGGAATATCACGATTGGCTGGGTGGCTGGCTGCAAAATGCACCTTCCCGGTGTATCCTGGGATATTGGCAGAGCTGCAGGAAAGGGTCAAAAGAGAGGGGAGAGAGGAAATGAGAAGAGGCATTTGTGACATAGTCCCGGTCACCAGCACCCACCCATGCAAGCACGAAGGACGACTCGGGAAAGCGGGCTGGGAAACAGGAAAGAGTGCAGGCGGGGGCACGCTGACTCAGAGACGCACCGATAGCTGCTCTCCTCTAGGACTGAAGAAGCTGATTGCCAGCCCATGGTTTTCCTATTATTTGAATTTGCAAGTATTTTACATGCATGATTCACTGCTTCCTAATGGAGGACATGGGTTCTTTACGGAACCCCAGATCTGTGTTGCACACGTGACTCCGTCATGCGGACTCCAGTCCTAGTGCACATGCAACTGTGGGTTTTTTTTTTTTAAGGTATTATTTATTTATTTGACAGAGAGAGAGAGATCACAAGTAGGCAGAGAGGCAGGCAGAGGGGGAGGGAGAACCAGGCTCCCCGCTGAGCAGGGAGCCCGATGTGGGACTCGATCCCAGGACCCCGAGATCATGAACGGAGCCGAAGGCAGATGCTCAACCCACTGAGCCCCCCAGGTGCCCCCACAGAGCTGTGTTTTTAAAATAATATTTTCTCATCACCGTTGTTGTGCGGCATTCTCGATTTCACGTACTTTCTTGAAACCTCACAGATTGAACAAGCATTGGGTCGTATAGTTCCATCCCACTTAACTCTTCTGCCTTCTCTCCTTATCCCACCAGTGAGGGGGCAGAGAGACTGCACGGGAACATACGGGAAGTTTCTTCACTGCACATATAAACTCCCTCTCTAGAAAGGCAAGCAAATATTCCAAAGAAGTATTTTAATAGGCAGGTCAGGGGCGCATGAGTAATGACTAATATCTTTGGCCATCTTTATAGCATGCAAATGCTTTGAAGTAAATGCTTTACTGAGGGAGAGGTGAGGCTGAGCTCCGGGGCCGGGCTGTGTGGGCTCGGTCCCAGGTGCTGCTTATGACTGTGGCCGTGGCCTCCAGAGCCAGGGACAGGACGGAATTTAAAGTGTCTTTCAAGGAGCAGGAACCCGCCCGTGCAAACCCTGACTCTCACTCAACTAGCTCACGGTCTTTGTGGACTTGAACTAGTGTCCTGCCAGTACTGGAACCTCAGCTTATCCGTGTGTTTGGGAGGGAGAAGGATGACCGCCGCCATCGTTCATACACCAGCAGCGAGGAAAGGGCCAAGACAATAGGCTGTCACTTCTGCTCCCTCAGTGGTTGGCACCTGCCATCCCTGGGCCTTTTCTCCGGGAGTGTGACATCTCTCTGGCACTAGTCCTCGTTCTAGACGGATGCACAGATGAAATGCAATGCAGCAGCAGCAACCAAACCTCTGCCCAGGGCAAAGGAACGGTTCCTCTGGGGGTCCCTTGCTGACACCCGCAGCCTTCCCACACACACACAATAAGCCAAAGAAAATGTCCAGGATCCACTGGCCTTAGGAGAACGTTTTAAAATAGGGGGCTTCGGGGGGGTGGGTTCTTACAGCGGCAGGTGAGGAGGCAGATGGAGGAGAGGGGGAGGGGATGTGGGTGTGGGCTCAAGGGTCGGGGCTCCAACTTGAACCCCATGAGTCTGCTCATCAGCTCGCAGGACTGGACTGCAGACGTGATCTCTTAGAGCCTTACTGCATCAGCCACACAAGGGGGTAAAGACAGCAACCTCAAGCGTGGGGAAGGGTGCACCGAGATTCCAGCTGTGATCGTGTTTGGTGGGGAAAAGGAAGAGGTCCTGGTGCAGCCCCTCGGGCTCCCTCCGTGCTGGGTCGTGGATTGTAGCATGGACCTTGGTGTTCCTTCCACACGTGGATTGTGGGACAGACCCTTGATGTACCCCTGGGCGCAGATCATGGCACAGCCCCTTCGTGCCCTGCACCCCACACGTGGACCATGGATCGTGGCGCAGACCTTTATGTATGGATCCCTTTATGGATGGAAACGGCTCCTGACGCAGCCCCTCCGTGTCCCCCCACATGTGGATCGTGGCACAGCCCCTCCGTGGCCCTTCATGCATGGTTATCTGCTAGTATTGGAATGTTAGAGAAAAAATTATGTACCAGGCAGGAGTTGTGCTAATGAACCCCACCTGTGTCTTACAAGTGACAGGTCACAGCCTTGCTGTGACTATAGGTGATGCTGTACCAGCTTACAGGCAGCAGAATAGGGACACCTGACGCTAACAGAGTGAAGGGAACTTGCGTCAATGGTAATCACAGAAGAAATTGTGCACCTTATTATTGGATCTTGGGACACTAGGAAAATGAGGTAGGGAAAGAGCAGGGGAGCCCACTGCAAGGAGCCAATCTTCGAAACCTGACTTGACCCTTAACCAACTGTGAGTTTTTCCTCCGTGGAGGGAAGCCCTGTGGGTCCCAGCCCAGTCCCCTGCAGCAGGGAGAGAATCCCATCCACCTCTTCAAGGTTCCTCCAGGGCTGATGGGGGTTCATTGAAGGTGAAGGCAGCCAGCAAATCTTCAGGACTCAGTAGGGGTTCAACCAATTGTAGTTGCAATACAAGGTTTTAAGAATTTAAGATTTTAATGAGAAATTTACAAAATAGGAGCCTAATAGATGGAGAATATGAAGTTTATCCAGCACGGGCAGCTGAGAAGATGTTCAGACAGTGGCTTCCAAATGTCCCCACACGCTGAAAACTCATGGGGATTTTTCAAAGGTACCCATGCCTGACTCCCAGGCCCCAGACATTCTGATTTAACTGGTAAGGGGGTGTGACCTGGGATTTGGGGTCTTCAAAAGCTCTCGAGATAATTCTAGATAAGCAGTGCATCGAAGTTTGGAAATCCCCATGTCAGAGCTACATTTTCAGGTTTGTCGGAGGGACCTGGGTGATCGAATCAGCGTTGCCAAATTCTAGGCAGCGCCCTTGAGGATTTCCTGGAATTTTCTTGAAGAAGTGTGGCCGTGTGTCAGAGAGGTAACCAAAAATGGGGCAAAATTATTCATGTGTCTGTCTTTCCCCCAAACATTCTGTAAAGCTTCCATGCATGGTACAGAGGAAATCCCCTTCCTCTGTGTGAGATGTTTTTTTCCACTGTCTCCGAAACACCTGCAGAATTAAATTGCCTCTAAAGTCACGGCCTTCCAGGAGAGCAGTTAAGAAGTGGAAGATGGAGGCGAGCGATTTGCCAATCAGGAGGAGAGTTTGGTAGAATATCACCCACCTCTGCGTGCCTCCTGGTAGAGGTTATTGATGCGAAGGGATATTATACACTCCATTATCGTGATGATAAGACGTTACATTACATCACGTCCAATAACAACAAATCACGAGCCAGGAGACTACGTTAAAGATAAGCCACTTAGGCTTAAGAAATGAAATCAGTTGCGTAATAAACCAATTTTGAAGTTTGGTCAAACATTTGAAAGCGAAAGTCCTCACCCACGCTGCCTCTAAATCTATTCCATTTGCCTCCCTCTCCCCTCTTTGCAGGGACATCATGGGAGGACTTTTTTTTCCATCTTCAATGCAACATGTTGACCTCCTGTCAAGAAGAGAGTAGTCTCTGGGGGACATTCTAGAGCCTTGCTGCCAAGGGTTGCCGTGGTTTTCTAGAGTGAGGAGACAAATCTATGAAAGGCGCTAAAATGCAAGGCTTTGAAATGCACTTCCAGACCTTTTCCATGTTCGGGGAGCTCCCCTCCCCCATTTAAGGGGAGCCTAGAGAAGCAGAGAGAAGCTTATTTTTAAATCTCATTTAAAAATAAGACAAGTCTTCATTGTTTGTCTTTGCTCTATAGCTTCTAGACCTTTGAACACCTTCTGGTGTACCCCGATTCCCGGAGTAAGCCGGGTACGTGGGAAGACATTATTGCCTAAACTTAATCCTCACCAGACCCTGTGTCGTAGGTCCTGGAATCATGCCTCTGGTGCAGATGCAGGAACTGAGGTTTTAGAGAAAGTCTAAGGAACGTGTCCAGAGCCATTCAAGCCGGCGGGGGGCAGAGCCCCCCCTCCCCCGACCCAGAAGGCCCAGATGGATGGACCAAGGCAGGAGAGCTCTGCTACCTCCGAGCGGTGGCATTTACTCAGGGCGTGGGCGCACGCGCAAGTTCAAGTCAGTTCGATGGTCTTTCACCGAGAGCTGTCGGGTGTCAGGGGCACGGCCAAGCAGAAATCAGCCAGGCCTGCTTCTGACACCTTTCACAGTAATGAGAACAGTTTTAAATGCACATGCAGAGGTTTGAAGAGCCCGAGTAGGGTAAAGACCCCCAATGCAAAGTAAGGGGAGATGGAAGGGGGCGAATGAGAGGGATACAGAAAGAAATGGGCATGGGAGCAGAGGGCAGAGGGCGGAGAACATGGCATTGAACCCTATGACTGCCCCTACCAGCCATGGGACCTTAGACAATGGAGCCGAAGCTCCTGGAGCCACACTGTGCTCTAGTCGGGGGACTGTGGCTCCCCTGGAAGGGGCAAGGCAGGGGAAGGGTCAAGGCTGGCCCAGGGCAAGGGGGTGGGGCGGGGTCAAGCCTGGGCCTTCAGGAGGGCCAAGAGAAGGGGGCTGCGGAGCATTCTCGGGGAGCCCACTGCTGGAGGGCAAAGGAAGGAGGGGCCTTGAGCTTGGATTTACTTGTTTTGACTGTTGGGTGAGAAATCTAAGTTAAGATCGCAATCATTTTGGACATTGGGTTGTGTTTCGCAGAATGGAAGCTGTTGGGCCCCACGATCTGTTCAGGAGTTCCAGTTTTATTATTATCCTCATCAAGTGCCTGTGCTTGTTTTTCCTCTGTTCTTAGACTCTCCCTGAAGGGAAGGGGACACAGAAATAACCCAGAGGCTTCGAATGCCAGCACGGCTGGAGCCTTCGCCCGATGCCGAGGCATGTCCTTGCGGGCAGGGCACGAGCTTGCCCTGGGGGTTAGGGAGCCCGTCTCTCAGCCTGAAATGAACGCTCTGGGGCTCTTTACATCATGCCCTCCGGCCTCAGCCTCCCCATCTGTAAAATGGGGACCGAACCGGTTCCTGGGCCTCGGGCCTCATCACATTATTTTGAAAAACAAATGAAGGAGTAGATGTGAAAGTCCTCTGAAAAGGCAGAAGTGTCGGCTAAGGTAAGGAACTACTATTCATAGCCTCATTCTTGAACCTGGGTTGTGGCAAGGCTGTGTATGTGTGTGTGTGTGTGCGCGCTCGTGTGTGTTTAAAGGTGCAGCACACCGTGGTGACTGGCAGGAAGGCCCCGCCTTTTCCCATCTCAGACCTTCGCGGGCACCTGCCTGAGGATCCATTTTGGAACATTACTGGTTTTTTGCAAACGCTTCATCGCAGAGATGTCAATCATCACTTATTAATTAATTATTAATTATTAATTAATTATTAGTAAATCACATCATTTACTGTGAAGACACAGTAAATACGAGACCGTGTACAGTCCTGAAATGAAGGATTACAACCTTGCGGAAGACAGCCCAGTGGGGAGAGCGGGGGACTGGTGGATTTGGGAGAACAGGCCAGTGGTGTCCGGAAAGCACCAGGTGTGGGGGCGGGAGGCACGGGTTCATGGGCAGCTTCCACTTTGCTGAGTTCACTGGGCTGTGTCACCTGGGCGAGCAGCTCTCCGTCTCTGAGCCTCTTTCCCGGCTGGTAAAACCAGGGGCTGGGCCAGGTGAGACGCACTACCTAAGACCCCAGGCCCGGAGCTCCAACAGCTGGCCCTTGGCAAAAGAAAACCCACTTCCAACATTTGCTTAGGAAAGAGCAGAATTGTATGTCTCTGGATCCTCACTTTGCACAGACATGCTGTTCCCTATCATTCCCAAGTTAGGTGCTTTACACCGATGACTTATGAACACAAAGCATTTTGGAACGGCTTGGAATCACGGGTAATTACTAAAAGAAAACAAGCTTCTCGTCAACCTTGCACATTAAGCTCTTGCAAAGAATATAGCTCTTACATTCAAGAGAAGGATAAAAAATCAGATTTGGGGGGTAGTTAGTTTTTCCTTGTATTAGTTTTTGCCTTACTTTTTTTGGGGCTTGACACAGATTCTAAGTGAGAAGTGACTTTGTATTTTTTTTTTTTTTTAATTCCTGAATACTATCCTGATCCAGTAAACAGTACATGTTTGCTGAAGGGATGAAAAAGCCATTTTTTCCTGAGCTTTAAGATTTCCTGTTGAACTCAATGGATATTGTGGATTCACTTAGTTCCTAAACTAGTCTCAAGTTATGAGCTGCAATGTAAACTGCATTCGTATTCTGAGTCCCTTAACTGTAAATGTTTTGTAATAACCGAGCACTCCTACAAATTAAAAAACATTTCAATTTTAATGAGAAAACTCTGTTTTTAGGGATTTGTTCTACATAAATGTATGCATAATTGTGCGAAGATGTATGTGGAGGTATTTATTGTTACACTGTTTGCAGTAGAAAAAAATGTGTACTAAGCTCTTGGCCTCTGCAAACTATAATATAGCCTTTCAGGCAGCCATTAAAAAGATTTTAATAGTCCTGCATAGTGTCAGGGAGAACGTGCATTCTGTATTTCAACTTTACACCCATCGCGAATGTATGCACGCAACAATACACACAGACCTATACTTTGCAGTTGCTCATGTGTTTTGAGGGAGAGTAAGAAATGTATCAAGCTTTTAATTTAGGGGTTGAAAATGGAAGAGACATTTACTTCCCACACTTTAAAAAAATCTGAATTATTTTTACAGTGAAAACATTTGGAACATAAAAAAAAAAAAGATGTCAGTTGAGTTTTAAGCCTAACATCAAAGGAGAGCACAAACATGAAGAACAAATACTCGTTCTGCTGTAAATTTACATAAAATTTCCCAAAAAAATGAGTTTGCAACATGCTTAAGAATATTCGGGTGTTTTGACTCTAAATTCACTTCGAGGAGTCTCCCTTAAATAAATAATCCCAAATCATAAAAAAGAGTCACATAAAAAAGTGTTTGGTAGCATTATTTATCATAACAGAAAAATGCAAAGGATTTGCATATGTCACCTAGTCAAGTGAACTAGTCAATGACAAATACATCTACACAAATAAAAATTAAGATGGTGAAATTTTTAAATGTAGTACAACCCTAGCAGTAAATATAGGAAAGGAAGGCTAAAAGCGCATAGGACAGATGGGACTATGTCAAAATCTTAATAATGGTCATGTGTTTGTGTGACAATGTGGTTATATTTTTTATTGTGACCAATTTCTCTATGCTTTTTTTCCATAACGATCAGATTTGGTTCTACAATAATTTTTTTTAATATTTTATTTATTCATTTACACAGAGAGAGAGAGATCACAAGTAGGGAGAGAGGCAGGCAGAGAGAGAGGGGGAAGCAGGCTCCCTGCTGAGCAGAGAGCCCGATGCGGGGCTCGATCCCAGGACCCCGAGATCATGACCTGAGCTGAAGGCAGAGGCTTTAACCCACTGAGCCACCCGGGCGCCCCTACGATAATTTTTTAAGCTCTTTTTTAAACAATTAGTACAATCACCAGCAATTCGAAAAACCCTGGCCTCGTCAGATGACTTGGTAACCAAAAAACAGAATCTGAAATTAAGGAGGGCAATGTGAAAGACAGTCACTCTTCTGGGACATTGGTGATCGCAACAGTGGAACCACCTGAACAAAGAGACAGCAGCCTTGAACATCTGAAATCTGGCTTCTGTTGATGGAGTAGAGAGCCGCATGGCTCGGCCACCATGATTAAGTCTCATGAATTATGGAGAGAATCCTGAAGATAATATCATGAAGACATTTTCCTTTAAGAAAGTTTAAGATGAAGAAATAAGGGAAGAGTCATATTTGCTTTGGGATTGGATGGCATGCTATATTCTGAACTTGACACGAAGGTAGTTTAAGTTCATGCGTTTCTGGGTGTGGGATTTTATGCAAATAGCATCATAAGGTGTTGTCTTTTGGCTCAATGCGGTTTTGTAAAAAGAACAAAATATTTTGTTTAAAGATCTGTATATATGTAGTAAAACTATCAAACAAAGCCAGTGAGGGATAAGCACACAGTCTGATGGTGATGACTTTGGGGTTGGGAGGGGGACCCAGGTGATGGGGTTGGGAGGTGCACAAGTGGCTTAAAAGATATTAGTAAAATATTATCTCTTTATCTAGGCAGGAAAGCACTTGCATTTACATGTTCTTTTACTTTATATGTTACATAGGGCACTATGTATTTTTGTATCTATCAATATTTCATAATAAAAGTGCAAAGCATTTCTTTGTGTTAAAAGGTTAAGATTGCGTGAAAAAAATGAAAGCGGATGGAAAGAAGAAACTTTGCGAGCTTGGTGGCCCCCTAGTGCCCAAATCGCACAAGTACAACTAACGTCTTCAATTCTTTTCCGGGATCCACTCATAACTTTCACTTCCTTAAAAACAAAACTCGGCAGCAAGACCAGGGAGAGTGGCATGGTCCCAAAGTTACTCAGGATAGACGGTATGTTTTACATCAAGTTCTTATGGCTCTTCACGCTCTTTGAAGAAGGACCCAAGAGACTACGTTTAGAGTCTTTGGCAAGAATGTTTCATAAAATGTTTCACAATTTAAAGATACATTTCAAAAGAAAAACAGTATTAAATTTTTATACCTGTAGGATATTTTTAAGTTGGTTTCATCCCCATGTCCTTCTTTTAACATCTTTAGAATTACTACGTTTAATAAAACTAATTTCCTTGCAAAATTTGAGGAAGATTCACGCCAACGGATCCTTCCTCAAGGCTCAGCTCAGACATTGCACACTCAGCCTTTGGGTCCCACGGGTGAAAGTGACCTCTCTGTGCCTCTGAGCTTGGAAAACACGAAGCTAACTTTTTCAGGAACTTATTTCATCCTGTTTTATGTCATGATTACTTGCGTACATCTCTAATCCATCCCTCAGATTCTTAAGGTACGCCAGGGCGAAATCTGTCTTTTTTAACTTTATGTTACCACAGTTCTTACCACGGTACCTGGAATATTTTATAGGCTCTTTTGTCTATTCCTTTGGGTGTCTTATCTAGAGATTTAAGTGAGATAAGTTACATAACTGTATTTTAAAACCGAAGTTAGATTTGAAACATATTTTCTAGTTTGGCCAAGCAGGCAAAAGAATTGCATAGTCAGAATAGATAACATAGGGCACTGTGTGATTCCTGTAGGATACAGCATTGCATCTAACCTGCAACAGAGAAAGGCAACTTGTTTGTCTCATGGGCACCGATGACGTTTAAAAAAAAATAGGAATCCATTAACATTGGAAATACTGTCATGATTCACAGTTTGGCCTTGCATGCAATGTGCAAGTTTGTCAGTCATCACGGAAACTGAAGGGATAATATGATAATATTATATAATATAATAATATGGATAATATCCACGACATTCAGTGACTCAGTGGCATAATGAAAAGAGCATAGGATTTCAACTTCCACCAGCATCTGGTAAATCCTAGGGAAGTAACTTCTGAGCCCTAGTGTTCCCACTGGTGAAAGCAAACATATATACATATCAGACATAAACATGCTATATATATTTATATAGCTTAATATATTATATGTCAAATATATTTTACATTTATATATATTATGTATATTATATAACATTATACATTATATATGTCATATATTTTATATATATTATAAACTATAAGTTATATATTATAATTTTTTATTATATTATTTTATATTATATATGCTTTATATATATAATGTATTATATTACAAGTTACATTACAAGTTATATAAGAATATTATATAGCATAATATATTATATATCATTGTATACATTATAGGTATATTATAAAAATATATGTGATATATTTATATATTATGTAAGTGTATAAGTATACATAAGTGTATATATAAGATTATAGAGGTGTATCAATATATATATAAGTGTATTATTATATAATTTTATAATATGTATTTTTATATAGTTTATGTGAATATTTTATATATATGGAATTATATTTTTTATATATGGAATTATATTTTACATATATGGAATTACATTTTATATGGGATATAAAACTTATTACATGAATGTATATCCAGGTGCCGAAGGGAGTCAGTGCACAAAATCGTGATCTTGTCTGTGACAAGTGCTTTTGGGCAGCTGGTGTCTTTCTTCTCAAGCTATGTCCGTGGGAGTCGTCTTTTAAATCTCACTTATGATAAAGCCCATCATCATGTTCCATCCTTGATGGTAACACAAGGGAGTAGTTATGAGCAGAACTCACCGACTTGTGTTTGTATAGAGTATTCTAGAGCTCCGAGGCTTGGCGATGGATGCGATGTCGCCGAAGGGGTCGTCTACGTCATCGGCATTTGTGGACTGCACGTGACCACTGTTGGCGCGACAAGAAAAGAAAACGTGGGTTTCTTGATAAGGAAAACGGAAGACAAGATCAACAGGGTCCTAACATCCAAAGGAAATCTTATTTGCTAAAATAGATCCAAAACCGAACAACTAAAATAAAGTAATAATAATAATAACCATGATGATGGAATAATTTGCCTTAAAAAAAATAAAGGCAAGAGATTTTCCCATTTTCAGAGCGACAGTTGCGAGGCCCTCATGATCTTAAGTTTGGGCCAGAGCGGGAGTCACAGGTGGGTTGGGGTTTTGTACCAAGAATCAGCTGTCTCTGTAGCCCTCGGTTGGCTCCTTCACTGGAGATGGCAATCGAGCCTGGGGCAGGGCAGAGACCGGCATCCCCCAGAGCCACCAGGGCTCCTGCTGGGGACAGGAATCTAGTTGGAAAGAATGGTCACCTCCATCACGGAGCAGTTATGAGGGACGGGAGGGCAAAGATGAAAGACCCATCTTCTCGGATTCACTTGGTTCCACGGTCCTAGGATCTGAATATTTACGTTCGTCCCATAGTCCTCTGTTGACATTCTCAGGCCCAAAGGTGATGGTAGGAGGAGGTGGAGGGAGCAGGAGGCGGGAGGAGCTTGGGTCATGAGGGCGGAACCCTCCCGAGCCCGAGCCCGAGGGTCCCAGAGCTCTCTTTCCCCTTTCCACCCTGGGAGGACCCGTGGAGGAGTCTGGGACTCAGGAGAGAGTGCTCTCCCCACCGTTGGCACCCAGATCTTGGGCTCCCACGCCCCAGAACCGTTAGAATGAAATGCCTGTTGTTTTTAAGGTGACATTTTGGGATAGCAGCCCCAATGGACTCAAAGACAGGGTCATTCCTCAACCCAAAGCAGAAAGGACCCCCACACTCTGGATGATGCATGTCTTTGCCAACTATGGAAAGCCAAATTTAAATCTAGAAAAGTAAGAAGAGACATTTCCTGTACTTCAGTGTTAGTGAGCACGTCGTATCTTCTGCGTCGAGTATCAAAGCTTTTCTGGTTGACAACACCCAGCGTATTTTATTTTGTAAAATAACCGATTTGGGGAAACAGACAAATGCCACTCCCTCTTTCTTTCTTTTATCGAAATCATTAACAGATCTGTGATGGAAGTCCTGACATTAGACAGGCTCTAGGCTGGCAAAACATTAAAAATCTGTTTGGAAGTGTAAGTTGTCTTAAGCAGTGAATTACAAACATGAGTGAGCTGAAGGCAGCTACAATTTAGATGTAAATCTAGTAATCTTTAAGACGTTAAGAAACACTCACTTACGTATAAAGAGGAATGTATTTGCTTCTGGAACTTGGACTCACGCTTAGAAAAAAAGAGAAAATATGGACAGTGGAGTTACTGACATTAACTGCATAGGCATCAAATTGTTACAGCTTTTCTCTTATTAAAAGAAAAGCAAAGTCTTCAGAGATACCGCATGGGCATTAACCTCTAAGAGTTTGTAATTGTAAACAGGTGATTTAAAGATGGAGTTTGAAGTGAAAATCAAAAATAGAACAAATTGACTCCAACACTTGAGGACTCTTGGTTTGCTCTCTGTGGCCCTATTTTTTAAAGCCTCTCCCCTTGGCTTTCCCATATGCTGTAGGCTTCCTTCGGGACGGAACGGGCAATATTTGGCAAACCCGGGCCCCCGATTTTCTCAGACACACAGAATTTTCATGTTGAGTGGCTCCTACCTACCATCCAGTCTAACTCTCCATGGTAGTGACGAAGCAGCCAGGGGACCAAGTTCAGTGACTCACACGAGATCCCAGTTATTTATAGATTCTCAAGGAGCTCTGGGTTTATTTTGTATTTTCCCTGCTCCAGCCCCAGAATCGGCCATTTCTCCAGGGGTCTCAAAATTTCTTTTACCAGAAAACAGTGATTAAAAGCCAACAGTGATTAAAAGTGATTAAAAGCCAACCAGAAACAGTGATTTCTTAACATAATTAAAAAATTAATTAATTAAAAAAAATTTTTAAAATAGGGGCGCCTGGGTGGCTCAGTGGGTTAAAGCCTCTGCCTTCGGCTCAGGTCATGATCTCAGGGTCCTGGGATCGAGCCCCGCATCGGGCTCTCTGCTCAGCGGGGAGCCTGCTTCTCTCTCTCTCTCTGCCCGCCTCTCTGCCTACTTGTGATCTCTCTCTGTGTCAAATAAAATAAATAAAAATCTTAAAAAAAAAAAAAAAAGAAGTGTTGGAATCACCAACGCATTTCCCTGAGGAGACGTGCGCGCGCGCGCACACACACACACACACTATCTAGAGCACAGTGTTTATATATGATTCTTTTCGTCTTTAGCCTTATATCATACAGTCAAAAAACTGTTCCCAGACTTATTAAGGCCCAAACTTATTTAGGACCACCCACTTAAGTATAGTTACATCATTTATTTGTAACACAGATTCTTTTGTCAATATTTGCATTCTTTCCTGGATTCCCCCAATATCTGGCACGTTTGGCTGTCCATATGTATTTGTGTATATATGCATGTATTTATTTCACTTTGCATTTGGTAAAGTTTGTTCTTTTTTTTTTAAAGATTTTATTTATTTATTTGACAGAGAGAGAGAGAGAGAGAGAACATGAGCAGGGGGGAGAGCAAGGGGAGAAGGAGAAGCAGAATCCCTGCTGAGCAGAGAGCCTGATTCAGGACTCGATCCCAGAACTCTGGGATCGTGACCTGAGCCGAAGGCAGACGCTTAACCACGTGAGGCAC
>CM052887.1:2605285-2665419 GCA_028534135.1 Potos flavus | reverse complement strand
TGTTCTAGATGTATGGTTGTGGATATTTTTTCCCATCCTGTTTCATTTTCTTAATGATGTCTTTTAAAAATCCAACTATTTCAAGATATTTTATAATCTCAATTTTATGTTGAGGTCTATTATTCATTTCAAGTTAATTTTTTTGTATATGGTAATGTAATACAACTTTTTTTGTATATGGTAATGTAATAAAACTTGACTTTTTTCTGAGAAGGATAGCCAGTTGTTTCAGTAATTTGTTAAAAGACTTTTCCTTCTCCATTGAAATGTCTTGGCACATTTTAAAAAAATCAGTGGCAATGTATAGTGTATAGTAAGACTTAAAATCAGGTAGCACAAATTCTCTAACTTTATTCTTTCTATTCAAAATTGTTTTAGCCATTTTAGGTGTTTTATTTCATAGAGATTTTATAATTGGCTTGTAAATTTCCACAAAACAGCTTCTTAGGATTTTGATAGGGTTTGCACTGAATCTACAGATCAATTGGAGAAGTATTAATATATCAACAAGTTTTCCAACCCAGGAAACTGGTTTGTTTTCCATTTATTTAGGTCTTTGTTAATTTATTCCACTCAGTAATGTACGAAAGTTTTCAGTTAAAAAAAAATCCATGGTTTTAAATCAAATCTTATGTGGTTTTTGGTACTATTGTCAATGGAATGTTTTCAACTTTCATTTTCCAGTTGTTTGCTTCTGATATGTAACATTACAATTGATTTTTGTACATTAACAGTAAGCCTTTGCCTCTGATAAATTTAACGATTACATCTAACACTTGCTTTGAAGATTTCTGAGGATTTTTTACGAATATGATCATGTCAGGGGTACCTAGGTGGCACAGTCGATTAAGCATCTGACTCTTGATTTAGGATTGGGTCATGACTCAGGGTCATGAGATCAAGCCCCACATCAGGCTTCATGCTGACCATGGAGTCTGCTTGGGAGTTTCTCTCCCTCACCCTCTACCCCTCCTGCTCACGCGCTCTCTTTCTCTCTTTCAAATAAATAAATCTTAAAAAAAACCAAAAAACTAAATATCATGTCATCACTACACAAGTTGGATTTACTTCTTCCTTTCCAATATTTATGATTTCTATTTCTTTTTCTTGCCTTTCTGCAATAGCTATCCTCTCCACTAAATGGAAAATGATAGTGGTAATAGCAGGCACTTTTGTCTTTTTCCTGATATTAAGGGAAAGACATTCGGTCTTTTTCATTATTTACTTTAGCCTCAGGTTTTCCACAGATGCTCTATATCAGATTGAGGCTGTCCCCCTCCAAGTCTAATTTGCTGAGAGTTTTGGTCATAAATGACCATTGATTTTTTTTTCCCCTTTTGTTAATACTCTTGGTTATTTCTGATCCTTTGCTTCTCTGTATCTATTTTATAAAGAACTTGTCAAATTCCATATAAATACAGCTAAGACATTGATTTGGATTGCACTGAAACTACAAGACAACTTAGGAAGAAAATCCCATCTTACACTTCTATTTCTATTTAATGTAGTTTTCCTGTAGTCAGCATATAGTTGGGTAAGGATTTTTTATCCAATATAAAAATTGCTGACTTTCAATTTCATTATATTAAATTGTATCCAATATAACACCTGACATAATTTGGTTTAAATATAGGTTTATTTATTTTTTGTATCATCCGTTCTTTTTCCTTTTATGTTATTTTCTTTTGTATTATTTGAGATGTTTTTTTTTAATTTCATTTTGTCTCCCCCATTAGCTTATTGCCTATGATTGATTGATTGATTGATTGGCTTCTGTTATTACTGTCACTGTGAGACTTATGCATCTTTAATTCTGGGGTTTAAAGTATAATATTACACCACTTCATGAATAGTGTAAAAAATTACAATAGCATATGTCTATTTTCATCCTGACCTCCCTTGTGCTATTGTTACACAATTTAGTTCTGCATGTGCTGTACCCCCAAAATACATTGCTACTATTGTTGGTTTAAACACTCAATGATATTTTAAAGAATTTCAAAATGAAAAATAGTGTTTTCTATTTACCCACATATTTACCATTTCTCTTGACCTCAATGTCATCCCATTGTATAAACTCAAATTTCCACATACGCCATATTCTTTTGTTTAAAGAAACTTCTTCAGGTCTGTTGGCCATATGTCCCTCAGCTTTATTTTCCTGATAATGTCTACTTTGCCTTTCTTTTTGAAATTTATTAATACTGCTCTTTTAAAAAAAAGATTTATTTATTTATTTGAGAGAGAGCGCAGAAGCAGGAGAGGGGCAGAGGGAGAAGGAGCGAGAGAATCTCAAGCAGATGCTAAGCACGGAGCCCAATGCGGGGTCAATCTCACGATCCTGAGATCATGACCGAGTCAAAACCAAGAGTCCAATGCCTAACCGACTGAGCCACCCAGGCGCCCCACTAGTTAATGTACTCTTAATTAACATTTTCTGATATTTAAAATATGTGTCTCCATATTCGCCCAGCATACACAGATTCTGACCAGAACCTACTCTCATTCTTGTATGTGTTCCTCGGTATATGATGTATTTTTTCCTCTAGCTGTTTTAAGATGTTCTTTTTATCATTGTTTTCCATAATTTGTGTGCATAGTTTCTTTTATCTTTATACAGCTTGCACTCGTTGAGTTTCCTACGTCTGTAGATTTATAACCAGTTAGGAACAACACTGGCCATGGTTAGCCCATTTTTTCCGCTCTCCTTTTTTTCTGGGACTCCAATTACGGGTGTATTAAACAGCTCGATATCATCCCACAGCTAACTGATATTTTATTTATTTGTTTTCTATTTCATATTGGATGGTTCTGGCTATGTTTTCAATTTCGCTGATCTTTTCTCCTGCAGTATCTGGTCTGCTTTTAAAACTATATCCATTTATGTGCCATTTTAGATGCTGTGTCTTTCATGTCTCAATGTCTTCTTGAGTCTTGTTTACATCCCACGTTTTCCACGTCTCCACGTTTGTGGTTTCCTCTACCATCCCAACATATGGAACGTATTTGTAATAGCTGTTTGCACACATCCTCGTCTGCTTGTTTCTCTGTGTCTACCACTTCTGGGTCCAGTAATAATGATTTATTGTTCCTCCTGACTATGGGTGATATTTGCCTACTTCTTGGCATAAAAATCACTTTCCTTTGAGTACCCATTTTGGATCTTAGGTTATTGCTTGCTAAAACTTGTTTTATTCTTTTTTTTAAATTTTATTTGTTTATTTCACAGGCAGAGATCACAAGCAGGCAGAGAGGCAGGCAGAGAGAGAGGGGGAAGCAGGCTCCTGCTGAGCAGAGAGCCCGATGTGAGGCTCCATCCCAGGACCCTGAGATCATGACCTGAGCTGAAAGCAGAGGTTTTAGCCCACTGAGCCACCCAGGCAGCCCAAAACTTGTTTTATTCTTAAATAGTGTTAGATTTTGTTCCAGCACAAAGTTAAGTAATTAAAATCAGCAGGGGGTTTGGGGGCTTCTTTTAACCTATTCCAGCAAGCCCATAGGAACCACTGGAGTCGGGCTAATTAAGCCTGACTACAAAAGCGATATCCTTCTGAAGATTGCCTGACATCCGGGGTTCTACAGCTGGGGACCTGCACCATCCCAGCCCCTGTTAAAGCCCCAGAGGATGGTCATGCTCATGCAGTCCTCTGGAGAACATCTTTCCTCAACTTCAGTAGTTTCCATTTGTACAGATCAGCGATCTAGTGGACAGAAGCTGGAAGCCTGTCAGTTATCCTACACTGCACACAACAGTGTCCCAGGGCAAAGAATGGATCCAACTGAATCCAACTGAAAATGTCAGTGGTGCTTGCAAACCCTGGTTGAACCTACTAATTCCAGCCCATTGATTGGTTTTTCTTCTTCGGGGATTCCACGTGCATTATATTGTTTCTTTTCCGCCTTTCTTCCATCTCGACCAGTTTCATTCAGATATTTTAAACTGATTCTCCATCTCCTTTTTTCCATCTCCTTTTTTCTTGCCTTTCCTCAATGTCCCTTCTTAAACATTTTTAAAAGATTTATTTATATTAGAGAGAGAGAAAAGGTGAGCAAGTGTGCGAGCGGGGGGCAGGGGGAGAAGAATGTGGAGCCAGACGCGGGGCTCGATCTTACAACCCCAAGATAATGACTTGAACCGAAACCAAAAGTCAGACGCTTAATTGACTGAGGCATCCAGGTACCCCTCTTCCTTCTTAAATTTTTATTTGAATCTCTTTTCCCTTGGGCACAGTGTAATTCTTAATTTCTGAATGAAATTTCCGTTTCTTTCATTTTTTTCACTGTCAATTTTATTTGTATTTATTTTCTTAAATTTCTGTATGAAGGCAGCTTTTCCATATCCTCAAATGATTGTTTGAAACATGTAATTCAGTTTGGAATATTATAGTACAGTTTTCTTCTGTTTTATAGTTGATTTGGTATTTTGTATTCTTATTAAAGTATTTGGTTCTTCTTTTGATTCTTATTTTCATTAAAGTATTTTGATTCTTATTTTCTGTTTTGTTACCATTTCTTTGAACAGATTTATCCAGTTCTCCATTCATTTGATGCAGTTGGTGTGGTTTGCGCTATTTTTAGTTCAATGCTGCCCCCTTCTGTCAGTGTAGCAAAGTACAGCACTTTCTCTAATAAGTTGTTTTCTTATGGCAGGTAATTGTTACCAGAGCAGTTGTGTAACTTCTGCTCAACTCATTCTTTTTTTTTTTTTTAAAGATTTTATTTATGTATTTGACAGAGAGAGAGATCACAAGTAGGCAGAGAGGCAGGCAGAGAGAGAGGAGGAAGCAGGCTCCCCGCTGAGCAGAGAGCCCAATGCAGGGTTCGATCCCAGGACCCTGAGATCATGACCTGAGCCGAAGGCAGAGGCTTTAACCCATTGAGCCACCCAGGCAACCCTGACTCTTTCTTTCAAACTTCTCTTACATGATCAATGCCGTTGAAAAACTGCCACCTCAAATCATGTGTGCTTTTTAATTCCTTCTTTGCAGACTGAGAGTCTGCTTTATCTTCTATCAGTGGTCGTTAGATGAATCCTAGGGTGGCTTCTCTATACCATGCATTTTTTTCCCCAAGATTGTCCTCACTTACCAAAAAAAAAAAAAAAAAAGGTTTCTGTTAAGGCCTTGAAGTATGACTTGTTAGGATTTTTTGTTTTTTCTTTCTCTTCTTTTAACTTGCAGTACTTTGAAGTTTAGTATTTCTCTTCTAGATGTGTTGAAAGTTTTTGTATGCTTTCATTTGTCTTATTCTGCTTTTGAGACCATGTGGGGGAGCATAGTTTTATGTAGCTGCCATTATATTTGGTTCCTTAATTGCTACATTTTTTTTTTTTTTTTGGTTTTTTGAACAGCATTGGCAGAAATTCACCAATTTTTTTCAAGAAACTAACTTCTGGCACTGGTGATTTTTAAAATCATTTATTTTCCATTTCCTTAATATTTTATCTTTATTATTTTCTTCCTCCAGCTTAAAAAAATTGATTTTGCCATGGTTTTCTAGCTTGCTCAGTTCTCAAATTTTTAGATCTCCTTCTGTTTTAACATATTCATTTCAGATTACCTATTTTCCTCTAGAAATTACTAGAGTTCATTCCCACAGATTTTGCTACGATATTACTATTATCGTTCAGTTCAAGATATTTTCTAGTTTCCTTTATGATTTTTCTTCGGCCCATCACTCATTCATAAATGTATTTTTACATTTCCAAATACATAATTTTCTAGGGTGTTTTGATCTGTCATAAATGTCTTGTGGTCAAAGAACATTGTATGATTTAAGGTATTTGAGAGATGTCTAGAATTGATGAATCACTCTGTTGTACCTTTGAAACTAATATAATGCTGTATGTGAATCACACTGAAGTTAAAAGAATAAATAAATATCTAAGGCAAAATATTTTTAAAAATAAATATTTGAAAAATTTCTGGTTGTTTTATGGTACAGTATGTGGTCATTTTCATTAATGGTCCTTGCAAAAGGTATATTTATATATGTCTACTAGGTCAACTTGTTACTTGCGCTGCCTTATTCTACTATATGTAGTTTTGTCTATAATAAATCCCCCAATATCCTGTTTTCCTATTAATTGTCACACAGTTTATAATGACTCCTATCAGTAAGAGTCATGAACAGATATTTCAGTACCTTTTCAGATTAAAAAAAAATCTATGTTTAGCATAGAGGTCACAACAATCCATCTACCATTGTTATTGCTATATCCTAATAAGTACTGAATCTTTGCCAAATCAACTGCTGCTACATCATCAGTGTAATTTCTATATCTTCTCTGAAAATCACCTATAAATGTAAGTGAGAATAAGAGCTATGTTAGAGACGGAACCAACAAGCACGTAAAACCAATGGATCTACTGTCAAAAAGAAGGGATGTAGAAATGCAAAATCCCATCAATTTTTCACTTCTAGAAAGTATACTAAATCAGAATTGACAATAAGTCATTTAAAATTATCATATGGTTTCACTTACTTGTGGAGCATAAAGAATAACATGGAGGCCATTAGGAGAAGGAAAGGAAAAGCGAATTGGGGGAAATTGGAGTGGGGGACGAACCATGAGAGACTGTGAAGTCTGAGAAACAAACTCAGAGTTTTGGAGGGGAGAGGGGTGGAGGGGTTAGGTGAGCCTGGTGGTGGGTATTAAGGAGGGCACATATTGAATGGAGCACTTCATTCATAAACAATGAACCTTGGAATGCTGAAAAATAAAATTGAATTTAAAAAAATGGTCAAGGCAGTTGGTTTAGCTGTGTTTTTTAACCACTTTTTGTTTTCTCTCATTCTGCTGATTCTAAGTCATGTTATCCTTTCCCTTTACATGTGTAGTTACTGTTGATTGTATACTGGACATTATATTTTAAAAGTTATTGATGGAAATAATTTAAGGCTTAACAATGCATTATCCTTCTCCAAAGAAGTTTCATTTGTGTCTGCCTGCATCCTGGAAAGGACAGCATTCAAGATCACCTTAATGCCAGTTCAAGACATGAAGTGTTCTCATTTACTTGGACCAAGCGAGGCTTTAATCTGTTCAAGGGCTTTTTACTATTGATCTATCCTTTCGTCTAAGGGGCAAGCCTCTTAGGTATTTATCCCAAAGCAATGGATTATTTTCAGAGATCAATTCCGGCATTTGACCTTTTACACCTATGAGACCACGACATCCAGCTCAAAGTTGTAGTTATCCCTTCTAGAATGCCAAATGCCTGGATGGTCAAAGTGGCCTTGGGTGCTAGGCTTAATTTTTAGAGTTTCTATCTTTTCGTTGAACTAGTAACTTCTCTCTCCATTATTAGCTTTTTGAAATTGTAAGAAAAAAGAAATATTAATCCAGTTGTTTTCCATCGCAAGTGTTGTCCCATTTACCCGGTTAACTTCTACTACTGGAAGTAAACTATCCAGATTTATTTTCTGTAACAAAAAGTCTAAACTTATTTTACATTTAAAGAAGTACGTGAGTAAGCATTTACATGACAAGCACCTACTTCAATATTCTAACTCTGAAATAAATCACTAGATAAAGCATGGAGACTGGCCATGAATTTGCAGCTGAAATGAAAAACAAAAGGCACCAATGCCTTCAATTTCTTATACTGTTTTACTTTGATTTGCTTTCAAAGAACTTGCCTGCAGGAGCGATGGATCCTTTGAAAAGTCTGGAGATGGAATAAGTGAAACTATTAAGTACAAATTTTCTTTACCCTTGCAACCAAATGCTGCATTTTATCTGAGTTTGGAATAGCTCAAAATAGGCCAGATTACCCCCATTTCTAAGGCCAAGATTTTCTTATCAAGAAAAATCTATAGAAAAGGAAGATCAGGAAGCCCTGGCATGGGTGACGGCATCTTGATAAAGGCAGCATTGATGACATGTATTTCGAATGAATTTTTGTTCCATAGTCGCATACCGTATAGTACTGCTGCTGGTTGTGGCAGGAATGCTCCAGTACCCTCTGGGGTAAAATCAGAATGGGAAATCGTGAAGGAAGAGGTGGGAAAATCAGAAATAAATCTAACACTATAACCGCAGATAAATTCGCAGGCAGATCAATTTTAGGAAGGGACTTAAGAAATGGAAACCGATTCCTTAAAAGTATTCATATCTTTACTGCTAATGGATATGGGGCTTCTTTTTGGGGTGATGAAAATGTTCGAGAATTAGATCATGGTGACATTGCTTAATTCTGTATCTCAGAAAAAAAACACTGAACACTCTAAATGGATGATTTTTGTGTTCTATGAAATATATCCCAATAAAACCATTTTTTTTTTTTTTTAGAAAAGAAAAAACCTTGAGATATCTGTATATTCTTTGAGGTCTTCGAGTCATTTAAATATTACAGCTTTAGAGACTATACAATCCACAAATGAAAATGGTTATTAATACAATCATTAAATTCAGAAAGATACCTAGGTTTAAATTTCCATTTCATAACATGGGGTTACAAGTCAATTAGCTGACGTCCCTGGACATAGCTTTCTCAAATAAAGTGGGGATAACAACACCACCTTGTCCAGAAGCAGGGGTGGAAATGGGATTTTTGCTCAAGTCGTGCACTATAGGAGCACACTAGGGAAAGAGTGGGGTAGAACCAGGACAAGAGGTTAGTGACATTGTGGTCTCAGCAGGACCCACCTTAGATTTAGATCTGTTTCCTCAAGGAAATCAGTCAGCCATGGGCCAAAGTCTGAGGGGACAGTATGGCAGTGTGTCGTCCTTCAGGTTGGTGGCTGCCTGCCATTTAGTGGCCACCACTAGCTGCTACCAGAAGAGGATGTCCTTGCCAGTAAAGGGCGTCTGAGTTGGGCACCACTGGCCTTTACCACACACTCCTCCCCATAGTCTTGTTGTAGGAAGGCACAAGATAAGACACACCACACAATCACTGTGAAGGAGGTGCACGGTGTGGGCACATAAGAAGTACTTTATAAATGGTAGCTATTTTTTGCAGGGCTTCAAATATCGGATGCACAAAGAAATTAATTACAAATATCGCATAACACCATCCAGTCCGAAAATCTTACCGTACACGTTGCTTCTTCATCAAATGCAGACCCGTGATTTATTGAGCACGCTTCATGACGAGGTGGTAAGGGAGTAACTTTCAGCGGGCTTGTCCAACCTGAAAACAAAAAATGTATGTGCGTTGGGTTAAAAATGTGATAAAGGTTTTTTCGTTTTTCTTCCATCTGAAGTATTTCCTACAAGAAAGCTAAACTGTGTCGTGTTACCTGACATGTCAATGGATTACGTAACAACTTTGATTAGCAGCGAGAACGGAATAACTCTGGAATACGTGTTAGGGTAATTGCAGCAGCGCGGAACTATTTGTTACTACTCATTATTTGAAGACGTCTGTTGAGTACTGTTGAATCTGCAGATGAGTGTGGAGCTCTATTGGGCATGGTGGCAACACAAAGGAGTCTGGTTACTATGCAGAAAATGTATCTAGTGATAGAAGTCCTAAGAGACTAGCAAATATGCACACGGGCTGTAACAAGTATTTACTGTGTTGTAAATGGAAGTAGATGTGTGCACAAAGACAGAAGAGGGGTTCCCAGTTGTGAGGAGCTCATGAACAAATGGAAAAGATAGTCACGTTATTGGATAATTTCAGTGTCGTGTAGCAACTGTCATAATACTTGCGCTCCAAGTGCTGGGGGAGTGCGGAGGAAGAAGACTAGCCCAGTCCAACGGTGGGGAGTTAAGAACAGCTTCCTGAAGATAATATTTGATCTAACCTTGACAAAGGGGAAGTCAGAAAGATTAGAGTCCGAGAAGGCTGGACACACCACTGTGGACTGGGACGACGGAGGAGCCCACGTGAGGAGGAACATGGATCGCCTCCAGGAGCAGAGAGACCCTGGCTGTCCAAGGCAAGGAAACAGACACCTCTAATGCAAGGAACCGGATTCTGTACAGCCGGAATGAGCCTCAAGTAGATTTCCCCCAGACACTGAAGGTTTGGGCAGTTAGATCCTGAGTAGAAAACCAGTTGAGTATCTACCGGGAGATAGTAAATGGGTTTTGTGTCGGGCCGCTGAGTCTTTGTCACAGCAGCAAGAGAGAATATAGAGGCAAAGGCAAGAGATCAAGGCAAAGTGAGAAAGGCAGTGCTGAATCCCATGATTATTTCAGTTTTGAGAATAAGGATAATCCTGTCTGTGACCCAGCTGGCCGACATTCACACTTAAGTATGATGATGCCATTTCCATTACCTTGTTTCAGTATCTACTGGTGCGAAACTAAGCCCCCCAAAGCCTAGCAGGGTAAAACAACCATTCATTGTCTCCCGGGGCTCTGAAACTAGTCAGGGTGTTGTATGTCTTGTGGTGTAGCTTGGGATGGCTCAAGACGTCCAGAATTATCTCACTCGCCGGCTGGCAAGTGGGTGTCGACTGCCACCAGGGGGCTCAGCTGGGCCTGCTGACTAGTGACTTGTTTTTTTCTTATTTTATATTTTTCCCTATGGGCCTATGTTGAATTTTTCACAAAATAGTGACCGTGAATCCAGAGGAGGAATCCCAAGGGGCCCGATCCCAATGTGCAAGTACAACGACAAAAAGTCTCCACTTGCAGCACGGTTGCTAATATAGGCTAGAGCCCAGAACCAATGTGGGAAGGAAACAGACCTCATCTCACGGTAGGAGAGGTGGCAGGAACACACAGGAAGGAGAGAACTGCCAAGGGCCACCTTTGGGACCAGCGATCACACACTTCTTCCTAGTAATTCACCGTCTCACTTCACCACTTTCATGCCACCAAACAAATATCAAGTCCTTTGTCAAGGAAAGCGCTGTACTGTTTCTTCCCTTATTAGATATTTAACATGTTTGAGACTGTGATACTTTTTTTTAGATTTTATTTATTTATTTGACAGAGAGAGAGAGATCACAAATAGGCAGAGAGGCAGGCGGGGGGGGTGGGTAGCAGGCTCCCTGCTGAGCAGAGAGCCTGACGTAGGACTCGATCCCAGGACCCTGAGATCATGACCTGAGCCGAAGGCAGAGGCTTTAACCCACTGAGCCACCCAGGCGCCCCAAGACTGTGATACTTTCATCGTGAGTTGGTTTTGTGTGTATCTCATGAAATTGAGTGAGTTTGGAACAGTGGCCATGAACACTATTTTTCCACAGGCCGTATTATTTTTATTATAAAACATTTCCGTAATGCGGTGGTTTTAAAGAAACAAAACCTTAAAAGAAAGATTGAAGGACTATTCTATGTTTATTTTCTTATTCATGTGTTAGAATAAGAAATAGAGACTGTGAATCCAGAGGAGGAATCTAAATGGTTAGAAATACATGTTTTCAACATGTATTTGGTTAGAAATACATGTTTTTCAACATGTATTTGGTTAGAAATACATGTTTTCAACATCTAAATACTAAAATACTACATCTAAACATCATCTAAAATACTGTTTTTAGTGGTCTTTTGAGTTTTCTTTCTCAATATAGTTGAAGATAGGTCAATTTTGTTATTTTCAAAGAACCAGTTTCAGGTTTAGTTGATTGTTTCTGCTTTTCTGTTCTCTCCTTTATTTTATCTGTTTGCACCAAACATAGACCTTCAAAATATATGATGCAAATATTGACCAAATTTAAGGGAGAAGTAACTCTACAATAATAGTTGGGTATGTCAATACTCTACTTTCAGTAATGGATGGAAAAACTAGACAAAGATCAGTAAGGAACTAGAGGACTTGAACAATACCTTGACACAAAAGACATACAGAACACTTTGTCCAACAGAATACCCAAGCAGAACACATATTTTTCTGAAGTGCACATGGAACATTCTATAGAACGGATTATATTGTAGGCCACAAAACAGGCCTTCATAAATTTTAAAAGAAAGGGGGACCCTCTTATGCTGTTGGTGGGAATGCAAGTTGGTGCAACCACTTTGGAAAACAGTGTGGAGATTCCTCAAGAAATTAAAAATAGAGCTACCCTATGACCCTGCCATTGCACTGCTGGGTATTTACCCCAAAGATGCAGATGCAGTACAAAGAAGGGCCACATGTACCTCAATGTTCATAGCAGCAATGGCCACAATCGATAAACTGTGGAAAGAGCCAAGATGCCCTTCAACAGATGAATGGATCAAGGAGATGTGGTCCATATATACAATGGAATATTATGCCTCCATCAGAAAGGATGAATACCCAACTTTTGTATCAACATGGATGGGACTGGAAGAGATTATGCTGAGTGAAATAAGTCAAGCAAAGAGAGTCAGTTATCATATGGTCTCACTTACGTGTGGAGCATAAGGAAAAACATGGAGGACATTGGGAGAAAGAAAGGAAGGGTGAATTGGGGGAAATCGGAGGGGGAGATGAACCATGAGAGACTGAGGACTCTGAGCAACAAACTGAAGGTTTTGGAGGGGAAGGAGGTAGGGGGTTGGGCGAGCCTGGTGGTGGGTATTGAGGAGGGCACGTATTGCATGGAGCACTGGGTGTGGTACATGAACAATGAATCTTGTAACACTGAAAAAATGAAAGTATTTGGGAAAAAAATAAATAAAAGACTCAAATCACGCAAAGGGTACTTTCTGATCGCAATGGAATCAAAGTAGAAGTTGATAAAATGGAATGAAACTACAAATAAATATATGAAAACTAAATACCACGTCCCTAAATAACCGAAGAAATCACATGGAAAATTATGAGTCATCTTGGGACAAATGAAAACAGAAACACATTTCGACAAAAGTTATGGGATTCAACAAAGTAAAGCTAAGAGAGAAGTTTATAGGTATAAACACTTCATGAAAAAAAATATCAAATTAACAACCTAAATTTATAACTTAAGAAACTACAAAAAAAAAAAGAAAGAAAGAAAGAAAGAAAGAAAGAAAGAAAGAAAGAAAGAAAGAAAGAAAGAAACTAAACCCAAAACTAGCAGGAAGGAAATTAAGATCAGAGTAGAGATACACAATATAGAGAAGGAAAAAAACACAGTAGAATCAATGAAAGCAAGAATTGTTTTTTTTTTTTTTTTTAAGATTTTATTTATTTCTTGGACAGAGAGAGACACAGTGAGAGAGGGAACACAAGCAGGGGGAGTGGGAGAGGGAGAATCAGGCTTCCCGCTGAGCAGGGAGCCTGATGTGGGGCTCGATCCCAGGACCCTGGGATCATCACCTGAGCTGAAGGCAGGCGCTTAACGACTGCGCCAGCCAGGCACCCGAGAGTTGGTTTTTTTAAAATATAAAAAAAAATTGACAAACATTTAGCTAGATGGACTCAGAAAAAAAGAGAGACGACTCAAACTAAAATCACAAATGAGAAAGGGAACAGTACAAACGATTTTTGTTGGAGGAGGTCATCAAGAGGACGTTACTATCTGTGAGCTCAACTTGACCATGGGAGGCTTCTCATCCACTCCCCTGTCCTTGAAATGGACCTTCTGCCCACTGTTCCCCCAGCAGGAGCTGTTTTTACGAATGCAGCCCAGAGTAAGGTGTTGTTGAGACCATCCGGATGGTATAGATGAGTGAACCCCATTGAGGGTCATAGTGCAAGTAAGCCTTCTATCAGGACTCAAGCCCAGAAAGTCTACTGAATTTTGTTGTACTGATCTGGTAGCGAGTTCTATACTTGGTTCTAAATTGTTGATGCAAAGTCTCTTAACCCTATTTCTGTTATATGTTAGCTGTAATAAATTATTTCTTCAACCTCTAATTTGTTGTAATAATGTTTTGAGAGTCCAATCTTAGAAAAACTTAGAAACTAACAATATTGTTCTTAAAAATTACCCTAGGCTAGGGTTTACTGTTTACAAGCAAAGTGGTATACTTGTCTAAAATAGGACTACTAGAAAAAAACAACTTCAGTTCCCTTAAAGACATATTCTCGACACTGACTATCATTTTACACTGAAACATTAGCCAAAGAGTGAGTTCGAGCTCTTTTCCAGAGTCAGAATCAGTAAGATGTCCTATGTCTGCAAGACCGACCTAAGCTCATCAATGGTTCAATGCGAATTGCATGAGCTTTCAGTAATACTGTATTTCATTAGATGGCATTTCCAAGAGATTAGGAAATACTTATTTCTTAAAATAGGTCGCCGAACCTCATTCCGATCCTTTATGCGGAAATTCCAAACTAAGGATTTCCCAAAGCCATGTGCCGAGTCCACAGCTGAAGCGCAAATTAAAAGCATAACTCTTGTCATATGCTTGTATCTCTCCAAATTGCTCTGTCTGTTCAAAAGCGGGTATCTGCAGGGTGGCGCTAGGAAGAGAGGTTCTTCATCTCTATGTTCTTTTCCTTTATTCTTTCCCCCTTCCAGGTCCCAAGTGACTATGGCCTCTCTCCATGGAGAAGTACAGCATTTGGTCTTTTTCTTTACACATGCTCAAAGATGTCAACCTCCTTGCAGTCACTGCTTGCCAGACACACCTCTGTACAAAAATATTCCATGTGGCTTACCTTTTGGAAGTGTTTCTCACCCTTTCTGCACCAGGCCTGTGACACTCTCTGGGAGTTGTCACGGAGAAACCATAAGGTATAGCTATCAGTAAGGGGTCATTGATTCTGTGTCCAGACCTATGGAAGGGTTGCTTCCTAGCAGACACCCCAAATCTACTTTCAACTACCTGGCCATTTCATTTCAGCACCCGTGACCTAGCTCTTTATAACCACCAGCAGATTTGTTTTTTCATGGGAGACAGATATGGAGGCATGCTACACAATTATCAAAACTAAACATACATGGCCTTGTGGAAAAAATTAGGTCATCCACATGTCTAGCATAAATTATCTGATATACACTTTGCATTGGTCACTTAGCCTAGTTAATGCATTAAAAAAAAACACCTTTTTTTTTTTTTTTTTACAAACAGGTTTATAAAAAGCTAATCATTCTTGCTTGTTTTTCCTTACGATCTATAATTTAAAAATGAGAGTTCCTTATTCAGTTCTTTATAATTTCATGTAAAATTTACTGCTAAATACTCAGTCTTACATCCATGCTCTTTTCCCTTGTTTGAAGGTTTAAAAATTATAAAGCCCATGTCACTTTACCTCCAAGTCTTGCTCTGATGGAAATGTCTGGTATTGCCCTGGAATTCCATCTCCTGTCCTGTTTTAGTTCTTCTAATAAAATGCTTTGCCTTTTCAGTGTTGTTTGAAATCCTGTGTCTGGCCTGGGAACTCGATGTTGTGGTTTCACATCACTGAAGTCCACCAGGCTTGGTATGGTTCTGCCAATGCCAGGCTTTAAATCAGCATCACCACCAGGACTCAAAAACCCTGAACAGGAATCACCCAAGGGCACATCATCCCGAAGTGGAAATAACGGATAATCTCGCCCATAAGGTGGGGGATAAGGATAGTGTAAATGGTAGTCTGGCAAGACTGAAGGGGGGTAAGGGTGAAATTTAAGAAAAGAAGGGTTGCATTTCTTTTCAATTCTGCCATAGTCATGTCTGTCCTCAACTCCCTTCACAAAAGGCATGTTCATTTTCCTTAAGAGATTACAGTAGTGTGGGTAATCTTTATTCTCAACAGCCTTTTTTCCTGAAAGGATGGACCTTTCAGAGATACTTATCTTTCCAGGTGTGTACTGTGAATCCATATCCACGGCCTCTCTTTAGAATTTTGGATGACTGTAAATTAAGTGCTTCTGACAACTCCTTTGTATTTAACTATAAAACTTACTATTTGCAATAATTGAGGATTGGTTAATCTAACATAAAGTTACTGAATTGGTTTTCTAAATATTGATAGTTATTTTTTTTTTTTAGGCAAATATCTTTTCTCTACCAAAAGAAGTATAGGGCAGTAAGGGACCAGGACAGAAAAAAAACAAAACAAAACAAATGATAGTCCTTGTTGCTTGGCAACAGGTAGAACTCTAACACATTGGACCATTTACTCTATATGTCATAATTTAATTCTTAGGAAAAACAAAAATAGCCTTGTTAGCAACATTTTCATGATAGTTTTCTCCCCACTGTTCATTTGTTATTTTCAAACGTTTCCATAAGTTGATATTTTATAAGTAAATGATATTCACTAAAGAGTATAAAGCAGTTAATCAAGTGAGAATATATTTTTAGAGTATATATCTGACTAAAATTAAGTATTTACCTTATAGATACAATGAATTCCAAAACTCACTACCTAAAGAACTGTAAACTTAAATGCAGTACAAAGAATGAACAGGTCTTATACCATAGTTAACTTAGTGCACCTATTTTTTAAGAAAAATAAGTAATTTATAGTCAAAATACAAGTTCATCTTTAAAATGCCCTAAATTACCTTACCTTTTGGCTACCAATGTACAGAATAAGACCAATGGGATTTTTGAATTCATTTCAGAAAACTACAATAAGGTATGAGCTATTAGCTCACATGTAAAAAAAATTAATATATTGGTTATTCAGAAGCTCAATGAGATAATTTGGACTTGCATGAAAACTGCTACCACAAGAATTACAAATATTGGAATTTGGGCATAGGGCTCACACCATCCCTTCTGGAGTAAAACAAAACAAAACAAAACACAAAACAAAACCTATGCAAACACGAATGAGAACCTACTTTCATATTTCCAGCATTTGGCTTTCCATCTTTAGATTCACGGCACACATGAACTACAATCTCCAATGTTACATCCTACTCTCAGGTTGAGTATTAGGAATTTACATGTGGATGAAGGTAGGAGGGACTGATAAACTGAAGAAAATTCTTGATGGCAGAAAACAAAAGTCAAAAAGTCCATTTGGTATTGTGCAGATTTACCGGTTTATAAAAATTAAGAGAAGCTTTAGCAGGGTATATACCTAGACATAATGATTGCGCATTGTAGTTATTCAATGTAATCAAAGGAAATGCAAGGTCTTGGCCATAATGCTGGCTAGATACAAATCAAACTAAAACATGCTCAAGCACAGTGAATTTATTTTTTTAAAGATTTTATTTTAGAGAAAGGAAATAAAATTTATTTTATATTTAGAGAAAGAGAAATGTATTTATTTTAGAGAAATTTACTTATTTATTTTATTTATTTATTTTAGAGACAGAAGGGGCAGAGGGAGAAGGAGAATCTCCAGCAGACTCCATCAATCCGCCCTTCTCCCTTCCCACAGGGACTGATCCAGGACTCTGAGATCATGACCTGAGCTGAAACCAAGAGTCCCAGGCTTAATCAACTGCACCCTCCAGGTGCCCTTCGAGCACAGTAAATTTAATTCAGAACCTTATATAGATTAGAATTTCTAAAGATGTAAATCTACTCAGTGTTATAAACGGTACTGCATACAGTTTACCAAACAATTAACACATGCATAAAAATAGCCAGAAAACTCAAGGAACGTCTTGATCCTGGTCCAGAAAGAGGCCTTATTCCTTTCCGCTCATTCTTTCCTTCCTCCCTTTTTTGCTCCTTCCTTCCTTCTTTGTTAAATTCATACCGATTTGCAGGCGTAGTGTATAAGGTTAAAATGGTGTCAAAGCAGACAAGATCCGAGCTTCAAAGAGTCAGACACAGTACATGGAAATCGCGCTCTCTGTCAGAGAGCAAGGGGCGGTGAGAGCTGTCATCAGAACACGCCTGAAGACACTGGACCTTCCAGACACACAACCAAAGAAGTGAGGATGCTGAATGAGGCGGTTCGGCCGTCCGTTTCAAAACCCTCTCCTAGAACATGGCACATTCAGCGACGATCAGTCATTTCTTCCTACTGAAGGTAACGATGCACATCATCACACTCCATTCTTCAGTGTAGTTGCTTCAACTGCACGAGCCGTATGTGTGTCTAGCTCGGTTCCCGTCCAGTCTATCCTTCCAGCTGCAAAGCAGCAGAGGCGCGATCCTCTTCAACGCGTTCCTGCTACAAATGCTGGCAGCTCTTTTTTTTTTTTTTTTTTTTAAAGATTTTATTTATTTATTTGACAGAGAGATCAGGCAGAGAGGCAGGTAGAGAGAGAGGGGGAAGCAGGCTCCCCGCTGAGCAGAGAGCCCCAGGCGGGACTGGATTCCAGGACCCTGAGATCATGACCTGAGCCAAAGGCAGAAGCTTTAACCCACTGAGCCCCGCAGGCGCCCCTGGCAGCTGTCTTTATATACTTCTCGAACCTGGGAGTGACAGTCAGTCATCCAGGCCGAGCGTTGCACACAAGCCGACCTCCTCTGTTCTGCGCACTAAGCTTCTCTCCGGGGCCGCGGGTCGCCCTTTCAGGGGCACAAACGTGCGCGCACGCCATCCAAGCTCAGGTGCCAGCCATCCACGAAGTCCGGTGACGTCAGAGGCCAGCCCCCCCCTCCCGAGGGCGGGACCGCGCGCTCACCACTCGGTTCCACTGCCCGCTGTTGCGGGTGGGCCCCCACTCATGAAGCTGGGTCAGCCGGCTCCGGAAACGGCCTCCCCGGGCCCACGAACGGGCCCTCCAGGGGAAGGGCGCGGGCGGTGGGGTCCGCGGTGCTTCTCCCGCACCAGAACCTTCGGCAGGGCTCCCTGAGCGGCGCCCAGGTCCCGAAGTCCCGGCCGCGGACCGGCACACGGGGCCGAGCGGCAGCCCCTGGTCGGCGTCGCGGGACGCGGTCCAGGGGGCCGGCCGTCGCGCCCCGCCCCCGCCCCGGCGGAAGTGGCGGCCCGTCCTTCCTGTCTTCCTTTCGGTCCGCCGCCCGCCGACTTCCGGCGGGCAGGTGGGCGCGCGCCGCCTAACGACCTTCTGCGCCGACGGTCGGCAGGCGGCGGCGGCGAGTGGATGGAGGCCTCGGCCCCCGGCCGGCGGCGGCGGCGGGGCTGGCGGCGGGCCCCGATCGCGGGCTCCCCGCTCCTCCGGGCCGCGGTCGTCCTCCTGCTGCTCTCCGCCTTGGTGGCGCGGGCGTCCCCGTCAGGTGAGGCGTCGGGCTCCGCGGGGCCGCCCCTTCCCCCCGCCCGGGGCTGGCCTCCCCGGAGCACGTGCGCCCGCCGCCCCGAAGGAGCGCCGGTACCGGCCGGCGGGCTGTGTGCGCGCAGAGAGCCTGCAGGGGGCCCTGCGTTGGCGCGGGGCGCGGGGTGCCGGGGGACATTGTTGCCGTACTGGCAGAAGAGCCCAGGGAACACCCTCCGTGCACGGCGCCCAGTCGGCCGGGCTGTGAGTGTCCTCCCCGACCCGCCCCCCGCTGGCTCGGCAGCCGGCTCCGTGGGACGCGGGGTGCCCGGCCTCCCTCCGTGCGCCGTCCCGACGGCGTGGACCGCCCCGTCCGTCCGTCCTGGGTCCCGGAGCGCCACCTGTCGGCCGCAGTTACAACATGCAGGGAAGACGGGGAAGGCCAAGTTGAGACGTTCTCCTGCCGCCCTCGGTTTCCTCCTTTGTGTCCCAAGAAGTCCTGTTTTCAGACGCGTTCCAGATACGCGTGAACACACGCTGAAGGGAGGGTTTCAGCCGCCGTCGTGGAACCGAGAAGGTTTTGGCTGCACGATTGTGTGCTCAGATGTTAGACTTTGTAAAAATAAAGTATTTCCCAGCGTTGGATAATAAAACTCCAATGAGATTTGGTCGAAATGCTAAAAAGGGTGCCAGGGAGGAGAAGTGAGGGGAGAGCTTCTTCAAGAAAGCGAATGCGGAAGGATTGTGGAAGAAGGCATGGGATAAGGAGGAGGAAGGAAAGAGATGGGGTGAATGCGTAGTCTAGGCATTCGGACTATCAGGGATAGCTGATAACTAATTAGCCTGTCGGAGAGGATGCTTCGTGATCATGGCCCATGGTCTTATACTAGATATAGTTGGGGGTCGGGGCCGTGCGCTAGTTTTAGATCCAATCGCAAGAGCAGACCTCAGAATAGAAGACCTCGAGTAAGTAGGCAATACCTTAATTCCTAAGCCCCGAATAGTAAAGACTGATGTTCACATAGCATTTTACGGTTTGTACCACCGTCCATTCAGTCCCTACAGAAACGCTGTAAATCCGAAATGTAGTCTCATCTTGCAGATGAGAAAAAAGGAGATTCTAGAGTTTAAGGTGACTTTCCTAAGGCCAGTAAGTGGTCTTCTGACTTCTAAGACACCCTCCTCCCTCTGTTAAATGTCCTTTGGGTGGATGCTTTATTCTGGTTTTTTTTTGTTTTTTTTTTTTTTATACTGCTCCTACCACTTGGTTTGTGCACACTCTGAGGTCCATTTGCTCATTCAACAATGACCGAGGAATCTCGGAATATATCATATTTAACTATTATTATTTAGTTTGTCTTATGTGCAAGATGCTTGGTACGGATTCTTGATGAGTTGGCATAAACATTGATCCTACTATCAGGGGATCTTCCTATCAATGGAGCTTATAATCTCACGGAAAATTACATACACTTATAAAGAACTGTAATATAATGCAGTGTAGACTGTCACGAAAGAGGTGCTGATGATGGAAGGAAGGGAATATGAGAAATGATAAGGACAAACAAGGTTTGCAGGAAGATGGAACTGCGATTTGGGTCTTGAAGCTTGGGGGATTTGGATTTTGAAAAAGAGTATTCTATCTAAGGGGTTGTAGAAAAAAATCCTGATAATTTCACTGGAGCATAAGGGGGAGAGTGGAGTCAGGGGGGAGATGCCTGATGTGGGAAGAGATTGACTTATGGTTCCTCCTTCAACCGAGATCAAGTATACTGTGATACTCTACTATTTGAATATCTTAGAATTTCTAATGAGGCAGATTGCTGATCATTTCTTTTTGTTTTTGATAGTTGGATATTTGATTCGATTACCAAGAGGTTTTCGCTTGACCCAAGATACGGTGAAAATAGTGGGATCATCAAATTTTCCAGGTATTAATAAATAGATATTCAGTCCTTTTAAGAAAGTATTTAGCATTTGTTTAAATTTTATCAGTCTTGTCCAAAAGGCTAATGTTCCCCAGACATCCTAGTCTCTCTCCTAAGGCCTTTTCCTTCTATGGAAATGGATTACCGTTGTGTCCATATGGTTTCATTGATCCAGCTCTGATTCTATTTGCTGTAACTGCTTAAGTGTGTGAAACTAATTATTTCTAGAGGTTATCTAATTAAAGTTGTCTATAGTGTTTCTGCTTCTTACTATATGATTATTAGCCATAATGCTAAACATATGTAGTTCGAATATACTAAAATTTTTTTCAGATGAGATCTGTTAGAAAGGATTTGGATTCATAAGCTTTCCAGTAGTCATATGAGAGGCATAGTAACTAGGACTTTTTTGCTGGTGGTTTGTCTTGTTTTGTTTTCTGAAGTAAAGTTGCATGCTTAAAATTCCTCCTTTCAAGTGAACATTCCAGTAGTTTTTAGTACACTGACAAGGTTTTGCAACGGTCACTGTGTAACACCACAGCATTTTGATAGCTCCAAAAGGAAACGCCGTACCCAGTAAGCAATCACTCTCCAGCCCCTGGAAACCACTAATATACTTTCTATCTTTATTAATTTCCCTGTTCTGGACATTTTATGTAAGTGGAATCATACATTTGCATTTGACTTCTTTCACTTAGCATAGTGTTTTCGGGTTTATGCATGTCATATTCCATTTTATGGATGAATAATTTTCCATTGTATGGATATACCACTTTTTGTGTATCCATCGATTGATGGATTTTTGGGTAGGTTCCACTTTCTGGCTATGACGAACATTGCTGTTACCACCATTCCTGAAGAAGTTTGTGTGTGAACCTACATATTCAATTCTCCTGATATATAACTAGAACAGAGAGTAACATTGTTAACACAGAATAACAATGTTAACATCTATGTTTAACATTCTGAGGAACTGCCAAACTATTATTTAAAGAGCCTTTATCATTTTACTTTCACACCAGCAATGTATGAAGATTCAGATTTTACAGCATCCTAGTGTGTATGAAGCCATTCTAGTGTGTGTGAAGGGGATTTTCAAGGGGTTTTGATTTGCATTTCCCTAATGTTTAATGATATTTAAGATCTTTTTATGTGTTTAATGAATGTTTGGGTATCTTCTGTGCAGAAATATCTGTTTAAGTCCTTTACCCATTTTTTAACTGAGTGTCTTATTATTGAGTTGAAAGTTATTTTTAATGCATTCTGGATACTAAACCCTTATTAGATATTTTATTTACAGATATTTTCTCCAATTCTGTGGATTGTGTTTTCACTTGAAATTTTTTTTTAATTTTAAAATTTTATCTCTAGCATAGTTAACATGAAGTGTTATATTAGTCTCAGGTGTACAATATAGTGATTCAACAATTCTGTACATTACTTAGTGCTCATCACACACGATAAGTGTGCTCTTAATCCCCTTCACCTATTTCCCCCATCCCTCCACCCATCTCCCCTCTGGTAACCATCTGTTTGTTCTCTGTAGTTAAGAGTCTGTTTCTTGGTTTGTCTCCATTACTTTTTTTCCTTTGTTCCTTTGTAAACAGCGCAAATGTCCATCAGTTGATGAAAGGATAAAGAAAATGTGGTGTGTGTGTATGTGTATATTCCACAATGGAAAATTACTCAGCCATAAAAAAGAATGAAGTCTTGCCATTTGCAATGACACCAATGGAGCTAGAGTGTATTATACTATGGGAAATAAGTCAGAGAAAGACGAACACCATATGATTTCACTCATGTGGAATTTAAAAAACAAATGAATAAATGTGAAAACATTTGAAATGAATAAATACAAAAACAAATGAATAAATAATAGCGTCCTTTAAAGTACACATTTTAAACTGATAAAGCCTAATTTCTATTTTGTTCTTTGGTACTAGTGTGTTAGGGGTTATATCTCAGAAACAGTTGCCTACTCAACAGTCATAAAGTTTTACTTCTTCATTTTTTATGAGAATGTCATAGTTTTAGCTGTTACATTTAGGACTTTGATCCCTTTTGGATTAATTTACAAGCTCGAGGTCAAACCTCATTCTTTTGCCTGTGGATATCCAGTTGCAGCACCATTTGTTCAAGATACTTTTCTTTCCTTGTTGAATTTTCTTGGTGCCCTGTTGAGAAGCAGTTTGCCATAGATGTTTGGGCTTTTTTCTGGACTCTAAATTCTATTTCATTGATCTCTGTATCTGTCCTTATGCCAGTACCATACTGTCTTGATTTCTGTTGCTTTAAAGTGAGTTTAGAAATCATTAAGTATGAGTCCTTCAAATTCAGTCTTTTCTCAAGATTGTTTTGGCTATGCTGGGTCACTTGCAACTCCATATTAATGCTAGAATCAGGTTGCCCATTTCTGCAGAAAAGCCCACTGGCATTTTAGTGGGGATTGCGTTGAAGTGTAGATCAATTTTGGGAGTACTGCCAACTTAACCATATAAACTTTTCCAACTCATGAACTTGGGAGTATCTTTCCATCTACTAAGATCTACTACTACTAAGATCTTCTTTAATTCCCCTCAGTGTTGTTTTATGGCTTTCAATGTACAAGTCTTGCACCACTTTTGTTAAATTTATTCCTAAATATTTTATTCTTTTTGATGCTGTTGTAAATGGAATGGTTTTATTTAGGTTTTGGATTATTCATTGCTATTATATAGAAATACAATTGAATTTTTCAAATTGTTGTATTCTGTCACCTTCCGGAGTCACTTACTAGCTGTATTTTTTTTTTTTTTTTTAGTTGGTGGGGGAGTTATTTCTTAGGATTTTCTAAGTATATGATCATGTCATCTGCAAATAGAGATAGTTTTATTTTTCCCTTTCCAATCTGAATGCCTTGGTTTTTTTCTTGCCAGTTTCTCCAGCTAGAACCTTTGGTTCAGTACTGATGATAACAGATATCCTTGTTACTTACTCCTTATTTAGGAGTAAGTACTCCTTACTTGTTACTTACTCCTTACTCTTACTTCTGATGTTAGAGAGGGGGAAGGTTTCAGTCTTTCAGTATCAAATATGGCCTTTGTGAGTGTGCTGTGAGTTTTTCGTAGGTGAATTTTTTGTAGGTGAATTTTATCAGATTGAGAAATTCCCTTCTGTTCCTAGTTTGTTGAGTGCTTTTATTGTGAAAAGTTGTTGGATTTTGTCAAATCCTTTTTCTGCGTATATTGAGATGATTGTGTGTTTTCTGTCCTTTGTTCTATCCATATAATTTGGTATTACATTGATTGATTTTTGTATTTTGAACAAGACATGCAATCCTGGGATAAATCTTGGTTGGTTTTGATGCATAATTCTTTTTCATGCTGCAGGATTGACTGCTACTATTCTGAGAATTTTTAAGTCTGTATTCATAAGGGAAATTGTTCTGTAGTTTTCTTATGTTGTCTTTGCCTGATTTTGGTTTTAGGGTAATAGTGTCTTCATAGAACAAGTTGGCACATGTTCCTTCTTCTGTTGTTTTTTTTTTTTAAGAGTTTGTGAAGTGTTGTTAATTCGACTTTATTTGTTTGGTGAAATTCACTAGTGAATTCACCCAGTGCTGGACTTTTCTTTGTAAGAAGATTTTTAATTATTAATTCAGTCACTTTACTCAGCCTTTGTTTTCATTATGGTTTCTGATGAGAAATAAGCTACTAATTTAAGGATCATGTGTATGTAACATGGCTTCTTTTGCTGCTTTCAAGAATCTGTTTTTTTGGACTTTAACAGATGGTTATAATGTGTCTAGGTGTGGATCTCTTTGAATCTATCCTAGTTTGAGTTCATTGAACTTCTTTGATGTGTAGATTCATGCTTTTCGTCAGTTTGGGGGAAGTTTTATCATTATTTCTTCAACTATTCTTTGTATCCTTTTACCCTCCACCCTTCCGTGGAACTTGTATTATGTATGCAGTGGTGTGCTTGATGCTTTCCCACAGGTCTCTGGGTACTGTTCATTTTCCTTTATTTTTCTTTTCTCCTCTTTCTTAGATTGGATAATTCCAAATTGATTTATCTTGAGGTTTTCTGATTCTTTTTTCTGCCGACTTAGGTCACTTTTGATTCTTTTTTTTTTTTTTAAAGATTTTATTTTACTTATTTGACAGAGAGAGAGAGATCACAAGTAGGCAGAGAGGCAGGCAGAGAGAGAGGGGGAAGCAGGCTCCCTGCTGAGCAGAGAGCCCGATGCGGGGCTCGATCTCAGGACTCTGAGATCATGACCTGAGCTGAAGGCAGAGGCTTAACCCACTGGGCCACCCAGGTGCCCCAGGTCTGCTTTTGATTCTTATAGTGAGTTTTTCAGTTCAGTTATTATACTTTTTAATGCAGAATTTCTTTTGGGTTCTTTTTTTTAAAACTTCTGTGTCTTTATTGATATTCTTTGGAGAGAAATAATTTTCATACTTTTTTTTAGTACTTTAGACATAATGTTCTTTGATCATATTTAAGAAAACTGATTTAAGTTTTCTTTTTCAACATTCCTTTGGCTATTTGGGGTCTTTTCTGGTTCCATACAAATTTTAGGATTATTTGTTCCAGCTCTGTGAAAAATATTGGTGGTATCTATAAAGAACTTATCAAACTCAACACCCAAAAAACAAATAATCCAGTCAAGAAATGGGCAGAAGACATGAACAGACATTTCTCCAAAGACATACGCATGAAAAAATGCTCCACATCACTTGGTATCAGGGAAATGCAAATCAGAACCACAATGAGATACCATCTTACACCAGTCAGAAAGGCTAAAATTAACAAGACAAGAAACAATAAATGTTGACGAGGATTCAGAGAAAGGAGAACCCTCCTTTTACACTATTGGTGTGAATGAAAACTGGTACAGCCACTCTGGAAAACAATATGGAGGTTCCTCAAGATGTTAAAAATAGAACTACCCTATGACCCAGCAGTTACACTACTGGGTATTTACCCCCCAAGATACAGCTGTAGTGAAAAGCACATGCACCCCAATGTTCATAGCAGCAGCGTCCACAATAGCCAAACTGTGGAAGGAGCCAAAATGTCCTTCACCAGATGAATGGATAAAGAAGATGTGGTTCATACATACAATGGAATATTGCTCAGCCATTAGAAAGGATGAATACCTACCATTTGCATCAACATGGATGGAACTGGAGGGGATTAGGCTAAGTGAAATAAGTCAGTCAGAGAAAGACAATTATATGGTTTCACTCATATGTGGAACATAAGAAACAGTACAGAGGATCATAGGGTAAGGGAGGGAAAACTGAAGGAGAAGACATCAGAGAGGGAGAAAAACCATAAGAGACTCTTAATTCTAAGGAACAGAGTTGCTGGAGGGGAGATGGGTGGAGGAATGGGATAATTGGGTGATGGGTATTAAGGAGGGCATGTAATGTGATGAGCATTAGGTATTATATGCAACTGATAAATTATTGAACACTACATCTGAGACTAACGATGTACTATATGTTGGCTAATTGAATTCAAATTAAAAAAAATGAAATAACTGATTTAAAGTATTCGTTCAGTAAGTCCAAAATTTGGGCTTCCTCAGGGACAATTTCTGTTCGTTGCTTTTTTTTCCTACCTATGACAATACTTTCTTGATTTTTTGCATGTTGCATATTTTTAGTTGAAAACTAGACTTTTTAAAGTAATTTAATGTAGCAACTCTGGAAATCAGGTATGAATGTTGTTAGTGTCTATTGTTATTATTGGTACATTTAATGATTTTTCTGAGCTAATTCTTTGGTTTCTATGTCATTTGTCATATATAGTCCCTGAAGTCACTGGTGAGTTAGCCTAGGCTGATTATTGGCTGGAGATTTTATTGACATCTGGAACTAGTTAGTCTCCTAGTCTTTGCTGAGGGTCTTTGTGTGCTTGTTGTGGTACACTCTCAACATTTAGCTAGGCAGTCGATTACTTTGTCCTTCACTCGTCTGCTCTGCACACCATCAATTTCAGCCAGAGGTAAAAACTTTTATTCTGTCTTGATTAAGCGTGCCAGTCTTGGGCATGTGCATGTGGCCTTCTGTTTACCCAGGAATATGTTAGAACTTTTCAAAGCTCCTATGGACTTGTCATTCCCAGCTTTTCCTCTTAAGCATTTTGTTTAGCCTGTTTACCCCAAGTGTTACCTGCTGCATCTGGCATTTGTAAAGTTAAAAGAAAGCCTCTAGTTATTTTTGAAAAATACTCTACGGGAAAAGCTTTTGTACGGTGGTTGTGCTCCAAGTTAAATCAAGTGAAGACAGCCTTGTGAGTGGTATCTTCCTGGAAAGTGCCAGAGAAGTCAAATAATGACAGTTCTCTGGGAAGGAGGCTTTGAAGTCCCTCCAACCCTGTCTGCCCCTCTAATGGCTGCCAGGCTGCTGGTTCTTACACTGATTGGCATGGTGGTTATCAGAGCTAAGGCAGACTGGGGAGGGGGAGGAGAGGGCGATGGGAATGGGGAAACTTACAATGCTAGGAGCCTTCCAGGCCCTTGTAACAAATTACAAGAGACTGAGTGGGTTAAAAAACAAAATTTATTGTCTTCAATTCAGGAGGCCAGAAGTTCAGTCATGGAGGCCAGGTTGATTCTGTGTGAGGGCTGCGAGGGGAGGGTCTGTTCAGTTCTTCCTTGGCTCTCGGGTGGCCATCTTCATCCTGTGTCTCTTCACATAACGTACCCTCTGTATTTGTGTGTGTCCAGATTTTTCCCTTTCATAAGACACAGTCATTGGATTGGGGCTCACCCTAATGACTCATCTTAAGTTGATTACTTTTGTGAAGACTCTGTGTCCAAATATGTTCACATTCTGAGGTACAGGGATTAGGGCTCAAACGTATGCATTTGGAGAGAGGCATAATTCAGCCCATCTGTGCTAAGATTCAGTTGTTTTTCTTGAGTAAGTTTTTCACTGGTTGTCACAAGTCTTTGATTAATTTCCAGAATTCTGAAAATGTTGATCCTGACAGCTTCCGCCAGTTTTTGCATTACCTTTATGAGAGAGATAATTTTTAGAGTTCCTTACTCTGCCTTTTTCACTGATATCACAGCTTTTGTTTTAAAACTACAATTTTTAAGCCTAAATTATAAAATAGACCCATGATAAATACAGAGAACAAACTGATGGTTGCAAGAGGGGAGGTGGGTGGCAGGAATGAGCAAAATGGGGGAAGGGAAGTAGTAGATATGGGCTTCCAGAATGGAGTGAATGTGTCATGGGGATGAAGGGCACAGCGTCGGAAATATAGTCAGTGGTACTGTACAAGCATTGTATGGTGATGGATGGTAGCTAAACTTGTTCTGAGCACAGCATAGCGTAGAGACTGGTTGAATCACTGTGTTGCGCACCTGAAACTGACGTGACATTATCAAGTACACGTCAATAAAAAAAATAAACATGAACGTCAATAAAAAAAAAATAAACATGAACTACAAAAAAAAAAAAAAAAAGAGACCGTTCTGGGAGTTTACTTTTAACTATATTAGTGGTATACATCAATATGAGGATAAATTGGCATATTTAAAATTATCTTTACACTCCCATGATTATGGCATTATATCTAACTGTATATCTTTTGCTGGAGTCTGAGCATATTCCCCACAGCAGCCTTGTTTGATTATCGATTAACTTCTATTTATTGTTCTCTAAATGTTATCTTCTTTTTTATTACATGATTTAATGCATTATTATTGATGTACAGGGGCATTATTCACTTCTGTGTGTTGATCTTGTATTAGGAAACTTCTGGGTTCAGTTATATTTTCTTTGATTTAAATACATACAGAGGTTAGTGGAGGCTAGAGGAAGGGCAAAGCAGGAAGGATATACCTGTGCTGTTTCCCCAGATAAGGAGGCATTTGGATACCTCCCTGAGGAAAGCCAAGGAGGAGTGGATCAGTGTGTTGCTTTAGGACGGTGTGAGTAGGCATGCTGAGGGCAGAGGGTGTGAGAAGAGGTGTAATGAGAGTTATGTAAAAGACAGATCGTGCCCCAAGAGCCAGTAGGTCATATTGAGGAAGGACAACTGTATACATTAAGCAGGTATGCAAGAAGTTAGAAAAAAGAAGTGGAAATTAACTGAGATGAGTAGGAAAAAAAATAAAAGGAATTAATGAAAGAGACCAGAGAAGAACAGTAGGTTTAATGGAACCAAAAACTGTCTTTGAAACAGTTAGTAGATGGGCTTTTGACAAATGTTTTATGAATTTTGGAAGTACGAAAAATGTTATGAATAGATAAAGGTATGCTGAACTTTATAAATTAAAAATACTTTGAATAATTTTATGCTAATAAACTTTAAATGAACAAGTCTAGTAAAATATAAATTTCTAAAACAGACTTGATTAAGTTACGTGTTAGACTAATAATCAATTAAGTTTTCCTGATTGGTAATCACAAATTTGTTTTCCAACTTTTCCCCATTGCCAAAAAAAAAAAAAAAAAAAAAGGTACTGGGCTAAACGGTTTTCCAAGGACAAAAACACTTTCCATATTCTTTCAGAGAAAATTTATGGGAGAAAATCTGCCCAGTTCACTTTATGTGGCTATTACAACCTTAAATACCTTTCTTAATTATACTAAATTCTAAATAACTTTGATACTGAAATTGGAAAAGGACAAAGGATAGTATAAAAATTACATACAGTTGTATTTCTGTATCCCAGGAATAATATTTGCAAATTGAATCCAACTGTATTTATTTATTTATTTGTTTATTTTTTTAAAGATTTATTTATTTGAGAGACAGAGGAGAAGAGAGTGTATTCAAGTGGAGAAGGGCAAAGGGAGAGAATGTCAAGCAGACTCCCCTCTGAGTAAAAGCCCCATGTGGAGCTTGATCTCATGACCCGTGAGATCATGACCTGAGCTGAAACCACTTAACCAACTGAGCCACCCAGATGCCCCACTGAATTTAGCAATATTTAAATAAAAGAGCATGATCAGTTAGAATTATTCCAGGAAAGCAATACTATTATCAAACATTCCATTAAAATATTCAACAAAAAAAATGATCACCCCATTCAGTACAGAAAAAAATTTGTTAAAATTCAACACCAGTTAATGATAAAAACAAATAACCAAGAATACAGGGGAACTTTCTTAACCTATGAGAGAGTATCTATCTAAAAGCTACATTCAGTAAACAGCATGCTTTATGGTGAAACTTGAGAGACAATCTCTTTAAAGTTAAGAAAACTTTCAATTCTCAAGTACAATTTTTATTTTACTGGATCACAAAAATCTCTGTATTTGGTGAATCAGTGAGGGGTGAGCATGCAATTACTGAGGAATTACCGGAACCTTTTCTAAAAGCTTGCTTATGAGTAAATTCCAGATAATTGAATCTTTACTGTATTCCTTTTTTTTTTTTTAAGATTTTGTTTATTTGACAGGGAGGAGAAAGATCACAAGTAGGCAGAGAGGCAGGCAGAGGGAGGGGGGAAGCAGGCTCCGTGCTGAGCAGAGAGCCCGATGCGGGGCTCGATCCCAGGACCCTGAGATCATGACCTGAGCCGAAGGCAGAGGCTTTAACCCACTAAGCCACCCAGGTGCCCCCTGTATTCCTTTTGTATCTCCTAAAGAATACTGTTTTTGCTTAATGATCAGTATTCTTTAAATTTTGAAGCAAAGTGGAAGGGCACCTGGGTGGCTCAGTGGATGTCTGCCTTTGGCTCAGGTCATGATCCCAGGGCTCCCTGCTTAGCGTGGTGTCTTCTTCTACCTCTCCCTCTGTCCCTCCCCCCGCTTGTGCTCGCTCTCTCAAATAAATAAGTCTTTAAAAAAATAAAGCAAAGTGAGAAAAATGCTTAATAATTAAAATCATAGCATGTATTTACATTTTTTTAATGACTTTTTAATCACATAAATTTTAATTTCAGTACTTTGTGTCACATCACTGTGAATAATCTATTATTCCTCTAATCGAAACGATTTTATTGATTCCTTTCAGTTCCAGTAGCTTTGCAAATCTAAGATAAAGTCTTAATAATTTATAATTGTCTTAATTCTTTGTAATTAAAATAATATTCTGAGAATAAAATAAGTTAGTATAATGAACTCTTCATAAAAGACCAATGCATTGTTTTCAGATTGAGACACACACACACTCCCAAATAAAATACATGTGTGTATTTTTGAACATTAGTTATTACACGGAACGTGAAGAAATTTAGTTTTTATCAAGTAATTGCAATAACCCAAAAGAAAAGTTATGAAAACATGCAGCCCAAACTACAAAAATGTGAGGCATTTTAGAGCACGAAAGAATATAAAATATTATTGGAACATTTTAATATTGTATTTTCAGTGAAAGTATATGTTATGCTTCATCAAAAGAGTCCACACGTGTTATGTGTAACGCCACGACTGCGAAATTCGGAAATGATAGATCCATCATTCCAATGGCATGGGCCAAGAGGAAAAATTATTTCAGGTAGGCTTTTGTTTCAATTATCATAATTACATTAATATATCTAAAATATATGCAGAACATAGAGAATATTCGTATCTCTTATATACGTATATGTTTCCTCAAGGTTTTTTTTTTTTTTTTCCCTGTGATTTCCCTTTGGACCGAGAGTCTCAATGTGTGTGTAAAGTTCTCTTGACAGTTATATTTCACAAAAATGTGACTTTTTTTTTTAAAGTTTCTAAAATCATTTTGGTTATCCCAGTCACACTTTTCTTAGTCAAGTGTGTATGAAGAAGCAGATATAATTCTGGTTTTTGTTAAAAATACAAACGAACCCTTGAGCTACAGATGTACAAATAGGGTTTTGGTTGTTTTTCTGCAGCCCCACTTCAGGACAACCTGAGACTTTATCGTAGTTAAAGTCTTACATTTTCTGCTCTTATATTTCTTTCTGACTAAAATCCCTACTAATTTGGATTATACTTGGATTAAATATTATTATCCATTAAAGAAAAAGACCAAATTTAACATTGAGTATTTTACTATTAAAAGCATGCTTTTATATATGCTACATGGTTTGACAGTGATTGTGTATTAATATATTATTGGTGCTCTGCTTAAAAAAGAGGGACCTTAGTACTCAGGTGTTCATCCAGAGGAGAAGGTAGACTTGAAACCCTGAATGGTTGCCTTACAGTTTTCAACAAATTTTTGAGAAAACAAGCTCTTATTGTCACGAAGATACTTTTTTCCACATAGAGATTACTATTGGTATGACCGATATGATCAACATTTTCTCTATTCAACTTATTTTGTTGCTTTGAAATGCATATTTTACTTTTATTCTAATTTTTCATTTGCTAAAAGGTGATTTGTTTTTGCAGTGTAGTTTAAAAACTAGGAATTAGCTTAGCTGTTCTTGTTTTCAGCCTTGATGAATATCCAGCTTAATGAATTTTCATCCTAAAGATCTGTTCAATGAAACACCTAATTATTTTTGCATCTTTTCTGAGGAAGTTTTCTTTATTGCTCTATTCACCACATTTCTTTCTTTTCTTTCTTTCTTTTCTTTGTTTTCTTTCTTCTTTCTTTTCTTTCTATCTATCTATCTATCTATCTGTCTATCTATCTATCTATCTATGTCTTTCTGTCCTTTTGGTATTTTGAGAGAGTGCCTGTGGACAAAGACCTTCAGGTTTATTTTATTATGTTGGTTGGGGGAAAGCAGTTTATTCATATCAATACTTGTCGAGGAAACAGCATTGGAAATATTTATTTCGTAATATGTTAATTCACAGTTTTATATACTTGAATGATCTCAGCTGTATATTTCTACAGTATACTGATTCTAAAGTAGCTTAAGATTTAAAGAGGTACTTCTCTCTTTGGGTGAGGTGGTCCTTCAAAGTGAATTACTTAGCTCTTAATTAGTGAGTGACCACTTGGTGGGTAGCATTATACTAGGGCTTGTGGGAAATACAGAAATCAAACCTAATATCTCTGCCTGACTGTAGTAATGTAGGAGGAGGGAATTAGCAGAGATCAGTAACAGAAATCCTAAGAGACTGTGCACTTATAAATCCATGAAATGGGCCAGGTATAAAAACATCCAGTACTGAAAATGTAAATTGGATTTTATTTTTACTGCTCTATAATAGTAGCACATAATGTCACGCAAATGCGTATATGTTAAATATATTTTACGTTTGGTGTTAAAACTGTAAGTTCAAAACCAGAAGCATTTAAGTATTGTTCTATTGTAACAAATGTTACTCCTTCGATTTGTAGATTGAAATCTGAAACATTTTCTTCTCTAAGATGCCATGCTAGTCTTGTAGTTTATCTTGCAAAATATAGTATATGATAGAATTCTGAAATCTTCAACTAGGAGCAATAATTTATTTTACTCCCTTTCATAATGTAAAATAGATGTTGAGAAATATAGTTTTAATTAAATCATATTAATACAGTGTTTTTTATTTATAAAAACTATTCTCAGAAAATTCTGGTATTCTGACATCATGATCATATTTTAGTTTGCAGTATATGATCGCATCATAATTCACTGTCTACCAGTTTAAAGCTCATTGTACTATCATTATGATTTCAGAAAGAACTGGAAATGTGTAATTTTCCTAAAGCTTAAAAAAGTGGAGACTCTCTTTGGAATTTAGATTAAACTGTACTGTACTTAGTTGTCTTTTTGTGAATATTCCAAAGTTAGTTTCCCTAAAAGAAATCATGTGATTATGTAATTACTTGCACATTCTCCTGGAGAGAAATATTCAGATTGTTTAGATGGGTTCTAAAATATAGGGGACCAATCTTAGATTTGGTCTCTTTCTCCTTCCCTCTCCCCACCTTCTCTCTCAGCCCCTACTCCACCCCATTTCTTTTTCTCTCTTTCTTTCTTTTTTTCTTTCTTTCAAGAGCACATGAACAGGGGAGGGGCAGAGGGAGGAGAGAGAGAATCCCCAGCAGGCTCCATGCTCAGTTTGTAGCCAAACACTGGGCTCAATCCCATGACCCTGAGATCATGACTTGAGCCAAAATCAACATGTGGACCCTCAACTGGCCAAGCCACCCAGGTGCCCCTCCTTCAATATTTTTTATTTTACAAACGTAATACGTTTTTTGCACAAAGACCTGTACCTCTTACTCTAGCCTTCCTTCCATTCCGATGAATTAACTCATTCTGGTGTGTGCACTTTTCCACTTTCCTGAACATATATAAACACATATATGCACATCTCATCTGTTGAATTTTACCTTGTAACTACACTCTTATTTTTAATGAGATCATAGATTTTTATTTTATTCTACCTTACTATTTTTCTATGGAATGAAGCAGTTCATATATACAAATGTATATAAGATATATGCAAGTTATGACACACAATAAAACAAACATCCTAGAACCTACAAATCAATATATACTATTACCAAGACTGTTGCACCTCCTAGTAAGTTGCTTAAAAATCCTATTCTTCTGTTCCCACACCCCTGTTAGGTAAACAGTACCCTGACCTTTTACAGTATTATTCCCTGGGTTTTCTTTTATGTATTTGTCATGTACTGGCATACACCCACACATACACATACTAGTTGTTTAATTTTTTGGACAGCCCTGATCAGTAAGTATAATCATTTCCTCCATTTTATATGTGAAAAAACAGAGGCATTGAGAGAAGAAGTTCCTTACCTAAAGTCATGTGCCTTTGAAGTCTGGGTTCAGAGTTCACAGGTATAATCTAAATGAGATAGGAATAGGATTTTCCCTTCTCACTGTTTTGTGAGTTTTTGTATTTTGTATCTTTTAAAGAATTTGTCCAATCTAGAATCTTCTTTCAACTTGTTGAATTTGTGTACGTGAAGTAGTTTGTGATACTTTAATATACTCAGGATCTGTATGTTGTGCCCCATTCTGCTTGATATTGGCTGTATCTTTTCCCTTTCATTTTGGTCTCTCTGGATACAGGTTTAACAATTTTATCAGTCTTTTCGAAGGACCAGCTCTTGGTTTGATTTATTTTTCTCTGTTATTTTTTGTTTTCGATTTCTTTGGTCTCTGTTTTTGTTTTTATTATTTTCTTTCTTCTGTGTGATTTGGGTTAAGTTTGCTTATCTTGTGCTGGTTGTGAATTCTGGATTGACAGTTTTTTTCTTTCAACATTCTAAAAATGCCCTTCTGCATTCTTTTTGCTTGCGTGGTCTCTAGTGAGAAGTCTGCTGTAATCTTATCCCAGTCCCTCTGTAGACATTGTGCCATTTTTTCTAACGGACTTAAAGATTTTTTCTTTGCCTTTCATTTTCAGTGATTTGAATATTATATACCTCTTTTTTTGTTGTTTTTTATATTTATTCTGCTTAGTGTTCTCTAAGCTCCTTGGACATTTAGTTTGGTATTTGCCATTAATTTTTGAAAATTCTTAGCCATTATGTCTTCAAATATTTATTCTGTCCCATGCTGTCCCTCCTCTCCTGAGATTTCTATCATGCAGATGTAACACTGTATGATACTGTTCCACAGCTCTTGGGTTCTTTTTTCTTGGTGGTGGTCGTGGCAGTGTTTTATTTTTTCTCTTCGTGATTCAGGTTGGGTCGTTTCTTTTGACCTGTCTTCAAGTTCATTGATTCTTTCCTTAGCTGTCAAGCTTTCTACAAGCCCATGGAAGGAATACTTCATCTGTGTTATTGTGGGATTTGTGTGTGTGTGTTGTTGTTGTTGTTCATTTTGTTTTGCTATTAGTTCTAGCATTTTCATTTAATTATTTCTTACAGTTTCAGTCTCTGCTTAAATCTCTCCTATCTGGTCTTGCATATTATCTATGTTTTCCATTAAATTTTTTGGTACATTTGTCATTGTTATTTTAAATTAACTAATTTAAAATATTTTTGATATCTGTGTCATTTAAGAGTCTGCCTCTATATATTGCTTGGTATTTTGGAAATGTGTCATTTCTTTTCTACATGCCTTCTCATTTTTTGTTAAAGTTGGACATCTTGAATAAGACAGTAGATAATAAGTATTTTTATGTTTTGAGATCAACAACTTTTGAAAAATAGTGTTATGTCAGGGCGCCTGGGTGGCTCAGTCAGTTAAGTGTCTGCCTTCGGTTCAGGTCATGATCCCAGGGTCCTGGGACAGAGCACCGTGTAATTTCATTACAAATTATTGCTCAACAGGGGAGTCTGCTTCTCCCTCTCCCTCTGCCTCTGCTCATGCATTCTCTTTCTCTTACTCACTCTCTCTCTCAAATAAATAAAATATATTTTTTAAAAATAGTGTTACGTCTTCAGTATTATGAGTTTGTGTTAATCTAGTCAAGAATTTGTCTGGGTTTAATATTGGTCATCGTAGTGGTTATTGAAAGCTTCAGATAACTTTAAAGATATTTTAGGTGTAGTCTGGTTCATGAGAAGTTATTTTTCCCCAATATCTAATCTTTCCTTGGCTTTGGTTTCTCCTTCAAAAAAAAATTCTCTGGAAAGAATCTCTTTCTTGCAGTTCTTCTAATTTAATTGCACTGCGTTTTTACTAGATTCTTGTTACTGATGTGTAGCTGGGGGAGAGGGACAGTCTCTGATGGTCAGTTAAGCTTAGTTTTTGGCAGGTATGGTATCCCTGGGTCTTGGGGGGAGGGTGGCCATGACAAATGCCTCAACCCCTTCTCCAGCTTTAGGGTTGGCCTCATACTTCTTGCTGACTCTTCCTCAAGGATGAGGCTCTTTTTTTCCCCTTCCTGTTTCTTTCCTTAGTGGTACCAAGTTTCCATAGTTCCCCAGGTGACTATTTTTGTTCCTTCTTTCCCTGTAGATTAAAGCATTGTTCTTACCAGGAAGTGGGGAAATGGGCGTGGGTCCTTTCGGCAGTTTTGCTAGGCCCGCCCTTTAGCCAGAACCCAGTGGGAGTCTTGCTCAGGATTCCCCTCACCTTCCATTTGACCACTCAGTTGTTGCTGAAGGTGGAGCCTGTAAGAGAGTAGAATACCCCTGCCTTCCCCCCCCACCCCCGGTATCTGTGGTCCTCAGAAGCTTCACATGTTCACATTGGTTGACACTTGGCTTTTAGAAATTCACTGAAAAGCTTTAGCTGAGTCTTCTTAAATACTTGGGTCCTTGTTCTATTAATAGGTCACTGTCTATCACCAGATTTCAGGTTTGTTGGTTACCTTCCCACTACAATCTTTTGATAGGCTCAAGAAGAGTTGTTAATTGACAATTTGTCTTTTTCCTAATTGTAATAGTGGAATCAGTGTTCTCATAGTCAATTTACATATCTGAGCAGAAACCAAACGTATAAACCTATTTTTAAAAATAATAAGTTGTAATGAAATTGTGCTTAAATTTTGCCATGTAATTTTAGAGCTCTAAGACATGGACTTCTGGCAATCTAGTCTAACTCTGACTTTTTGGATGATCAAGCTAAGTTGTAGAGAAAGAAGTACTGACTAATTCAATTATTCATTGGCTGTATGCTGTTGTGTGAGTTGTAGTAATGTCCCTCGGCATCATGAAATTCCCATTCAAACTTAGTTACTTAAAAGTCATTTTTTTAAGTGGTGTTATAGAATGGCTTTTTTACTGGCTATGAAATACTCTGGGTATCTTTTCAAGTGTGCCACTTTTAATTTTTTAAAAATAAGGTGAGAGGGTGTTTTATTATGGATCATATGCTACTTGTTTTTTCTGGCTGTCCTAATATTTAACATTGTAGTAGGCATTCAAATATGTATTAACGCACTTATTAATTGATACTTCTGGATTGGGAAAATTTTATTACAGATTATTGCCAAGAACGCATAGCTTCGTTGACAACATGATATTTAAAATCTGTGGGCACTTTTTTTTTTTTTCTTTATAGTTCGAGAAGAATAGATATTAACTCTTCTTTATTTTTAAAAAATTTTAAGTTTAAATTCCAGTTACTTAGCAGACAGTGTAGTATTAGTTTAAGGTGTGCAGTTTACTGATTCAGTACTTCCATGCAACACCCATGCTCATCGAGAAAGTGCACTCCTTAATCCCTCACCCATTTCGTCCATTGTCCCGCCTACCTCCCCTCTGGTGACCATCGCTGTGTTCTGTAGAGTTAAGAATCTGTTTCTCGGGGCGCCTGGGGGGCTCAGTGGGTTAAAGCCTCTGCCTTCGGCTCAGGTCATGATCTCAGGGTCCTGGGATCGAGCCCCGCATTGGGTCTCTCTGCTCAGCAGGGAGCCTGCTTCCCCCTCTCTCTCTGCCTACTTGTGATCTCTCTCTCTCTGTCAAATAAATAAATAAAATCTTTTAAAAAATAAAAATAAATTAAAAATAAATAAATAATTAGTTAACGGCATGTACATTAAAAAAAAAAAAAGAATCTGTTTCTTGGTTTGTGCCTCTCTCTCTTTCTCTCTCTTTCCCTCCCTCCCCCACTTTCCCCTTTTCCTATGCTCATTTGTTTTGTTTCTTTAATTCCACATATGATTGAACTCATATAGCATTTCTCTTCTTTTGATTGGGCACCTTTTATCATATTTGCTATCAAGTATTTGTCTCTGCTGAAATATATAGCAAGCACCTGAAAACTCGTTAATCTATTTTAGAAAAGAGACATGTTATGATAAATATGTAATCTTTCATCAAAAAATATTCATGAAGAAATAGGCATTGCAACACAAACATAGTCCCAGTTTAAGACACTTTTTTTCAGCTTTGTCCAGGATATGGAAATGGGAATTCTTAAGGTGTAATAATCTATGTAAATTCCTTGAGGAAGAATATATCCATCTATCCATTTCTCCTTCAGTATCTGAAGTAGAGCTTTGCATGTACTAGAAACCCAACACATTTTTATTGAGCAAATTAATAGTGAAAATTTCCTCACTAAGAATATTCATTTTTTTGTCTTATTTTGAGGAAATAAATTTATTCAAAATAAACCTCAAATTGAAATTTATAGTAAGTTATTTACTTAAAGGAGAAAGGACTAGGATAATACTTTCCATTCTAATGAATGGCATATTAAATTGGGTGAATTTTAATGTAATAATTTTCAGATGCAAAACTGGTTATAAACTTTCTGAATGACAACTTGAATTACTTAAGGATTTGTAGATTTTTCAAGTACTTTAACAGTCGTTGTATTTGTCACAGGAAAACAATCCTGTGAGGTTTGCTATCATGTATTATGATTCTTTGCTTCACAAATGAAGGAACTAGACTTCAGAAAAATTAAGGGATTACTCGAGGGTTAAACAGTTCATGAGAAAGAAAGGCAGATCTAAAACCCACGTCCGAAGCCTCTACATCTCAGTCTTTCCTATTACACAGCATAGCTTTCTCCCGGTATGACACTGACGTCCTGAAGCACGTGGAAGTCAAAAGGGCTCTTACATCCAGTCCTAACTGTACACACTGCAACTCTGTGCTTGTGTGACTTTGACCAAGTAGGGCGATCTAATCTTCTGTTTTCTTTCTTGAGCAGTCCTTAAGGTTGTAATACAGCCTTTGCCTGCTATCACGTGTAATGACTAGAAGTACCTAGCTGTTAGTGAGTATCTTGGGTTAGCCTTTGTTCTGGGTGCATTCCTCCCTTTACATGTACTCTGTAGTTTGTAAGCTTACAGAAGGCATAACTTAGGTATAAAATACACATATACATAATTACTTTATAGCGTATGCAGATACCTACTATTTTCAGACATATATGAACATCTGATAGGGCCCATGTCAGTGCAGGGAGATCAGGAGCGCGTTAAGTACATGTAATTGTTAGACTCTTACCACTTTGGCAGCCACACAGTTGGTGAACTCTGGTTAGTAAAAATCGGACACTAAGAAGGTCATCCTGGCACCTACTGTCAACAAACCCCAGACGCAATGACTAGTTAGGCCCCCAGCTCCTTTCAGTGATTCTGTAGGTAAAATTTGATGTTTTTGCTCTGTTTAGAAAATATTTTGTCATTTTATCTCAGTGTCATGTCATTTAAGCAACTAAATACTGTATGTTATTCCTTTATTAGAGAACAGCACTGCACAAGTAACATCCACAGGAAGCCTTATATTCCAGAACTTCGAGGAGGGCATGAGTGGAGTGTACACATGTTTCCTGGAGTACAAACCTACTGTGGAAGAAATCGTTAAAAATCTTCAACTGAAATATGTTATATATGGTAAGAAGTGCATTTAGTTGTATGTTAACATTTCTTAATGTTTTCAAGTATTTAAATATCTTTAGGTTTGTCTTAAAGGAATTTCGTCATTTTTAGTCTTTTAATTAAAGAAAAATCCTGCCTGCCTGTGTTTTACAAAGTACTCTGTGAAGTGTTAGTGGTGAGGGCAGGTCTTGTTTTTTTCAGGGGAAAGTTGACAGGAACACATAAATTTAAGCTGATGAATGAAAATGGCGGTTATGGAACTCATGTTTTCAAATTATTATAATATTATAGCCTGTACTGCCTTCTAAATCCTGAAATTTCATGCTTGATGGCACAGTGCCCTCCCCCCAGACAGGAGCATGAAATGCCACTGTATCTATCATCCTTTTCTAAAAGCAGTTTGATCTCTGGAAGTTTGAGATTGGGAGAGCTGGGTGGGCAATGGAGTGGCCAGGAGAAGAGCCTGAGCAAAGGTGGCTTGTAAGTTCCCTGTCCCCAGGGAGGCCCACGCATGGCAGAGAGGGTAGTAGCCCTCCCCCGTGCATGTGTCTGATCTCCGGCACCTGTCAGTGTGCTACCTCAAGACGGCAGAAGGGACTCTGCACATGTCAGTAAGCTAAGGATCTCAACAAGAGGAGATTATCCTGAGGCAGCTGAGTAGGCCCAGTATAATCACAGGGTCCTTATAAGAGGAGGCAGGGGGGTCAGCGGCAGATAAAGGACATGTCACGGGGGAAGGAGAGGTCAGCGCGGTTTTCTTTGAGGATGGAGTACCATGAACTAGCATTCATTTTAGGCACTGCTACAGTTGTCAGCTTATGTGAATCCACCCTTATCAGAGATTATATAGTACAGGAATATTGTACATAATTTTGTGGGATTGGCTTTTCTTCATTTGGCTTAATTCTCTGGAAATTCATCTGCATTGTGGTGTGCATTTGTCATTCATTCCCTTTATTCTGAGCTGTATTCCGCAGTATAGATGGGCCACGGTCTGTCTAACCCTCACCCACTGAGGAACATCTGGGTTGTTTCAGGGTTGGGGCTATGACATAAAAAGTTGCTACGAACCTTGGGTATAGTTTTTTGTGTAGGCACGTGTTTTTCTGTCTGTGGGATAGATGCCCAAAGTGCATATTGGATAGATCCTGTGATAGTTACATATTGGTTTTACAAGAAATTGCCAAATTCTTTGCCACAGTGGCTGTGCCAGTTTACATTCTGACCAACAGCTTCTCTGTGTCCTCTCTGGTATTTGGTGTTGTCATTATCTTTTATTTTAACCATTTCGATGGGTGTGAAGTAATATTTCATTGTGGTTTTCATTAGTGTTTACCTAATGTCTGGGGACGTCAAACATAATTTATGAGCATATTTGCCATCTGTACACCCTCTTTGGTGAAATGTCTGTTGATATCTTTTGCCCATTTTCTAATTGGTTTGTTTGATGTGGTACTATGGAGTATTTTGAGTTTCTTTGAAAAAATACGTATTTCTATATATATTCTTTTGTAGGTTATGTTATTTGCAAATTTCCTCTTCTAGTCTATATCTTTTCAGTGTCTTGAGATTTTTTTCCCCTTTTTTCCCCCAAAGGGAAGGGATTGAGAATATATTTTTTTAACTTTTAAATTTTTTAACTTCTTGATCCCCTCATCTGTTTTTTCTAACCTTCACTACCTGTCTGTGGCAGCCACCAATCTGTTTTCTGTTATCTATGAGCTTTTCTTTTCTTTTCTTTCCTTTTTTTTTAAAGATTATACATATAAGAGAAATCATACAGTATTTGTCTTTCTCTGTCTGATTTATTTCACTTGATGTAATGCCTTCAAGGTCCATCCATGTTGCTGCATTTATGCACGCACGCGCATGCTCAAATCCCAAGATTTCTTTAACCATTTAACTGTCATTGGACACAGTTTCCTTATCTTGGCTGTGGTGAGTAGTGCTGCAGTGCGTGTGGGGGTGCAGATATCTTTTTGTGTTAGTGCTTTTTTGTGGAGGCTAAATCCAGAGCCTGAAACAACCCAGATGTTTCTCAGTGGGTGAGGGGTTAGACAGACTGTGACACATCTATACTGCAGAATACAGCTGGATCAAAATGTAGTTCCATTGGATTTCTTGAAGAACCTCCATACTGTTTTCCACAGTGGCTGCCCCAGTTTGCGTCCCAGCAACAGTGTAAGAGGGTTCCCCTTTCTCCACATCCTCGCCAACATCTGTTGTTTCTTGGGTTGTTGATTTCAGCCATTCTGACAGGTGTGAGGTGGTATCTCATTGTGGTTTTGATATGCATTTCCCTGATAATGATGTCGAATATTTTTTTCATGTACCCTCTTGGCCATCTGTGTGTCTTTGAAAAAATGCTTATGTAAATCTTCTGCCCATTTTTAATTGGATTGTTTGTGTTTTTTTTTTTAAAGATTTTATTTATTTATTTGACAGAGAGAAAGAGACCACAAGTAGGCAGAGAGAGGGGGGGAAGCAGGCTCCCGGCTGAGCAGAGAGCCCAATGCGGGGCTCGATCCCAGGACCCTGAGATCATGACCCGAGCCGAAGGCAGAGGCTTTAACCCACTGAGCCACCCAGGCGCCCCGGATCGTTTGTGTTTTTTGCTGTTGAATTGTATCAGGTAGAGTTGTATCAGGTCTTCATATGTTTTGGATATTAGCTGCTTATCATATATATGGTTTCCAACAGTTTTCTTCTATTAGTAAGTTATCTTTTTTATTTTGTTGATTGTTTCCTTTGCTGTGCAGAAGCTTTTTAGTTTCATGTAGTCCCACTTGTTTATTTTTGCTTTTGTTGCTTTTATTCTTGGTGTTAGATTAGAAAAATTGCCAAAGAGCTTGTCACCTATATTTTCTTCTAGGAGTTTTATGGTTTTAGGTCTTACATTCAGTTCTTTAATCTACTTTGAGTTAATTCTTGTGTTTGGTGTAAGATAGTGGCCCAGTTTCATTCTTTTCTATAGGTGGTCCAGTTTTCTCAGCACCATTGATTGAAGAGACTATCCTTCCCGTCTTTGCATGTTCTTCGCTCCTTTTTTGTAAATTAATTGACTGTGTATGTGAGGACTTATTTCTGAGCTCTCTAGTCTATTCCATTTATCTGTCTTTATATCTTACTTTTTTCATTACTGTAGCTTCATAGTAGGGTTTGAAATCAGGGAGCGTGATGCCTCCAGCTTTGTTTTTTCTCGAGATTGCTTTGGTTATTTGAAGTCTTCTGTGGTTCCATACAAATTTTAGGATTGTTTGTTTTATTTCTGTAAAAAATGCCATTGGAATTCTGATAGGGATTTTATTGAATCAGTTGATTGGGGTAGTATGAACATTTCAGCAATATTAATTCTTACAATCCATGCACGTGGACTCTCTCTCCATTTTTTGTCTTCTTCAGTTTCTCTTTAATGTCTTGTAATTTGTAGTACTTTTGCAGAGCTGAGGTTTTTCAATTTCATGAGGTCTGTTTTATCAAATTTGGTTATTAACCATACGTTTGGTATCAAGTCTAAGAATTCTTTGCCTAGTCATAGACAAAGATATCCTCCTATTTTTTCTAAAGTCTTACAGTTTACTTTTAATGGCACATATTTTCAATTAATTTTTGTATAAGATTTGAGGTTTAACTTTTTATATATGGATATACAGTTGTGCCAGTTTCATTTCTTGCAAAGTCTGTTCTTCCTTTGAAGAATTGTTTTAGTACCTTTGTCAAAGACCAGTTGAGGGCGCCCGGGTGGCTCAGTCGGTTGAGCGTCTGCCTTTGACTCAGGTCATGATCTCAGGGTCTTGGGATCGAGCCCCGTGTCGGGCTCCCTGCACAGCAGAGAGCCTGCTTCTCCCTCTCTCTCTGCCTGCCTCTCTGCCTACTTGTGATCTCTCTCTCTCTGTCAAATAAATAAATAAAATCTTAAAAAAAAAAAGACCAGTTGAGAATATTTGTGGGGGTCTATATCTGGGTTCACTAATTTCTTCCATTGATCAATAGGTTTGTTCCTCTGCCAGTACCACACTGTTAGTTAATATAACTATATAGAAACATTCAATACCAAGTAGAGTGATTCCTCCCACTGCCCTTTTTTATGAAGATTGTTTTTGTGTTTTTCAGGCCTTCCTCTTTCCATATAAATTTTTGGAATATTTTTTTTTAAAGATTTTATTTATTTATTTGACAGAGAGAGATCACAAGTAGGCAGAGAGGCAGGCAGAGAGGAGGAAGCAGGCTCCCTGCTGAGCAGAGAGCCCGATGCGGGGCTCGATCCCAGGACCCTGAGATCATGACCTGAGCCGGAGGCAGAGGCTTTAACCACTGAGCCACCCAGGCGCCCCAAATTTTAGAATCATCTTGACTGTATCTAAAAAATGTCCTGCTGGAATTTCTATGGGAATTACATTTACTCTATAGATAAATTTGGGGGAGAATTGTCACCTCTACTACAGTGAGTGTTTCAATTCATGAACATGGTATATCTCCATTTAATTAGTTCTTTCTTAGTTTCTTTTATCTGTTACTTTTTTATCTATTCTTATTTCTTTCACGTACATGTTAAGTACATACCTAAGTATATTATTTTGTTTTTTTGAACAATTTTGGATGGTATTAGGTTTTAAATTTTGGATTCCACATGTTTATTGTTAATATATAACCAATGATTTATTATTTGTGTCTTAATCTTATAACCTGTTTTCTTGTTAAGGTTACTTAACAGTTCTAGAATCTTTATTTTGTAAATTCTTTGTGAGACACTATGTCATAAACACACAGGGACAGTTTTATTTCTCCTTTTTTTTTAATTTGTATGCCTTATTTTTCTTATTGTGGTGACTAGGACTTCTAATATTTTGCTGAATAAGAATGGTTAAAGCAGGGGCACTTAGGTGGCTCAGTGGGTTAAAGCCTCTGCCTTCGGCTCAGGTCATGATCTCGGGGTCCTGGGATCGAGCCCCACATCGGGCTCTCTGCTCAGCGGGGAACCCGCTTCCCCCTCTCTCTCTGCCTGCCTCTCTTCCTACTTGTGATCTCTCTCCTCTCTGTCAAATAAATAAATAACATCTTAAAAAAAAAAAAAAAAAAGAATGGTTAAAGCAGATATTTTTTCCTTCCTTGTAAATGTGATGTTAGCTGCGGTTTTTATGTAGGTGCTCTTGATTAGGTTGAGGAAGTTTCCTATCCCAAGTTTGTTGATTATGTTTGTAAGTATGGAAGATTGTTGGATTTTGTCAAGTGTTTTTTGTTTCATTTTGTTTTTTTCTGCATTGAGATAATTATGTGGTTCTTATTTTGTAGTGTATTACATTCATTGGTTTTTCAGATGTTTAACCAACCTTGCATTTCTGGGATAAATCCCATTTGCTCATGATGTATAATTCTTTCAGTACCCTGCAAGATTCAGTTTACTAGTGTTTTGTTAAAAGTTTTTGCACCTATATTCGTAAGAGATTGGTCCAGAGTTTTCTTGTGATAAATTTTTTGTGTGGTTTTGCTGTCAGAGTAATCATAATATGAACTGGGAAGTTTTTCTTTATTTTCTGATTTTGGAAGAGTTAATTAAGAATTGTTAACATTTCTTTAAATGTTTGCTAGAATTTGGCACACCTGGGTGGCACAGTGGGTTACGAGTCTGACTCTTAGTTTCGGCCATGAATTTCTCAAATTTCTTTTTGTTATTCTAATTTTATTCCATTGTAGTCAGAGAAAATACTTGTCTTTCAATCCTTTTAAGTTTATTGAGATTCGTAGCTTAGAATATGCAACATCTTTGAGAATGTGCTATGAGCCCTTGAGAAGAAAGTACATTTTGCTGCTGTTGGGTGGAGAGTTCTGTAGATATCTGCTAGTTCTGTTTTGTTTGTGACCTTACTCAAGTCTTCTATTTCTTTGTTGTTGTTCTGCCTGTTTGTTCTATTATTGTCAGCATGGTATTGACGTCTCTAACTAATAGTGTTGTCTATTTTTTTATTTCTGTCAGATTTTGTTTTGTTTTGGTGCTTTGTTCTAAGATGTGTCTATGTTTATAATTGTTCTGTCTTACTGAGGGATTGTCCCTTTTATCTTAATAAAGTGTTCCTCATTTTTTTCTAGGAACTTTTTTTTTCTTTTAAAGTCCATCTTGCCTGATAATTGCGTAGCCACTTCTGCTTTCTTGTGTTTGCATATGTGTAGTGTATCATTTTTCATCTTATTACTTACAGTTTATTTGTATCTTTTAAGGTAACATGTGACTCATGTAGACACCAAATAGCTGATACTGCTCTTTCAACCCAGTTTCACAGTGTCTGCCTTTTAATTAGATAGTATTATTCTTTCACATTTAACATTATTTTTATATAATTAGATATACAGTATTGTTTTATTTCTTGTTTTATAAATGTTCCTCTATTTCTCATTAATTCTTTTGAAGTAAATGCATATTTTCTAATGTAGCATTTTAATTTCTTTAATGATTTTTCACAGTATATTTTTGAGTTATTCCCTTATTGATTGTTCTGAGACTACGACATATATCTTAGCCTATCACAGTCACCTTGACATTTGTACTAACTTAATTCCGGTGAGATACAGAAATGTTACCCTTATGTATATATACATATATATTCCCTTTTCCTGCTTTTTGTGGTATTAATATTATACATGTTATATTTATAAATGTTGCACAATTAACCATACATAGTTATTTTGTATAGTTTTATGTGTTTCTGAGAAGCCAGAACTAGAAAGGAGAAAAAGTTATGTTTATAGGTTTTGTTTTATCAGTCTTCTTGTTGATCATTTTTTATTTTCTTCATTTGCTCCCGTGTATCAAGTTAACCATCTGTAGTCATTTCCGTAGCCCCATACAGGGGACCTTTGGTAATTGTATACAAATTCTTTTATACAACTGCTTTTTGAATCTGTAAAGAGGAAAAAAGTAGAAGAAATATGCACTTATACTGTCTTTGTAATTATATAATTACCTTCACTAGAACACTTTGTTTTTTCGTGTGGATTCATATTATTGACTGAGGTCATGTTCTTGCAGTCTGAAGAACTTCTTTTAGCTGATTCATTTTTTAGCCAGATCATATCTGCTAAGCCCCTTGGTCCATTTCTCCTTTGAGTGTTTTCATTTTTCAACTGCAGTATGTCCACTTGGTTCATTTTTTATAATTCGAACTTTATAGATATTCTCTATTTAATGTGAGATTGCCATTATGCCTTCCATTTTTCATCTTAATTTTCTTTAGTTATTTTAACATTTTCTTTCTTTGTTACGTGTGCAAGCCAGGGGAAGGGGCAGAGGGGGAGAGACAGAGAATCCCAAACAGGCTCCATGCTCAGTGTGGAACCAGACATGAGGCTCGATCTTATGACCCTGAGATCATGACCTGAGCCAAAACTGGGTCAGATGCTCAACTGACTGAGCCACCACATATGATGTGAGTCATACTTTCCTGTTTCCTTGCTTGACGCAAATTTTTTCCAGAAATTGGACTTTTTAGATAGTGTAGGAACTCTGGGTAGTGACCCATACCCCTGCCCTCCCCAGTCTTGTGATAATTATTTCATGTTTATTTGCTAAGCAAGTGCCTACAGCATTTCTGTGAAGTTCACTCCTCACCCACCATAACACGAAGACACCCTCCCCCCCCACCCGCCCCTAGTTTGTTTTAGGAAGCTGCAGCTTGGGTGTACCCACAGTAGTTTGATTGGTCTTTTGTTTTCGACAGTGCCCTGGGCATAAATTCCTCCGAAGACTGATCCGGTTAAATTTGGGTTCCTTTGAAGGGATATTCCCCAGGTCTGTGTTTGAGATTTTTTCTGACCCCACGATAGCTCCTCCCCGCTGACTTTTCCAGTGTTGTTCTTAGACAGGAAAAGGAAGGGTTTTACTTGCAATGAGTAAGGAGAACAGCAGGGTTCTTACCCACAGCGGTGTCTCCTGGAACAAGGAAATTGGAGAAGCTTTAAGCTAAGGATGCATCCATATTTATGAAGGGCCTTGCTCAAGGGGGAATACAGGTTGGAGTTGGGCAAAAGTCATCTTAAGGTGGCAGAGTCCAGGTCTATATCCTGAGGGCAGGCAGGGGCGGGCATCATCAGTTCTCTGGCTCGGGTGGGTCCAGCCTCTGAGTGCTCAGAGGGGTGTAGATCCCGCGAAGTTAACTCAAGGGTGTGCTTCAGGTCAGACCTCACTTTGGAATCACTACTGGGAGTTCGTGTGGTTGGTTGGTTGGTTGTTTGCCTACACATTTTTTGTTTGTCCACAAAGATTATTTCTGTTATCAGAAAAGTAGTAGCTAATAAGTGAACATTTGCTGACTCTGGTTACTACAAGAAAATATTTAGCCTTCCCTAGTTTCTACACATACTTCTTCCCCAGCCAGGGCCTCAGCCAGCAGCCCGTGGAGTGGTTGAGGGTTGTGTTGCTGGCAGATGTCATTTCACCTCTTGGGTGGTGCCTCATTTCCTGTACTCTCGCCCAGAAGACTGTGTTTAAATAACACGTTGCGTTCCCTGAGCCACAGTGCCAGTCCACAAAGTGAGTGACGCGGACCGGATCTCTCAGCTTTTTTGTGGCTTTGAAGTTTTAGCACAGATTCTTCTAAAAGTTAGTGATAGAATTAAATGCAGTAAACTGCTATCTGCTCATAATTAATTGAGATAGTTGTCATAACTAGCACTGGGAATTTTATCACTAATTTATTGTTTCTGACATGATTAGGCTGTCTCCTGGTCTGGCACAGGCTGTTCATTCCTGTATGCTTGCCTAAGACGGCTGGGGCCTGAAATCACTTTTCTTATGCCCAGAAAGCTAGGACTTTCTTTTTCCGGGAACCCCTATCTCTTTCTGCTTATGTTAGGACCATTTTCAGAAGTTATAAATGGTTGTTTTCTAAAAATAATTGACATTACTTTCATTGGGAAATGGGCTTGTACCGTTTCTCCAACTGTCATGTCACGCTACTATGATTGTTTTAATAATATTTTTAATCATCATTACTTTATTGGATATGCCATTTGTTATTTAATAGTATTTTATTTTAAAATGTTTGATAGATTTTCATTGTTGATTTTTATTTTGATGTTGTTGTGTCAGAAAATGTGGTTACATTATATGTATATAATTATTATGGATTTCCTATCATTTTTATATTTTTCCTATCATTTCAGTGAGATTTTAAAATGGTTAGAAAAAAATGTTCTCAGTTTCAGATATTGTAATGGAACTCAGTAAAACTGGTAGATTTATAAGAAACATACTAGTTTTTGCCTACAGTTGGTAATTACAGGACTGTTGTTTATTTTAAAATGAATATTTAAACTTTGAGAAATTTCATACCTAAGTTTGAGGAAGAATAATGTATTGATTAAGGACACAGACTACGTATGAGGCAGGCTTCTTGGTTAGAATCTTAGTTTTGATTTTTTTTTAAAGATATATTTATTTATTTTTTAGAGAGAGGGAGAGAGAGAGTGAGCATAAGCAAGGAGGGGGAAAGGGCAGAGGGAGAGGGAGAGAATCTCAAGCAGATTCCCCGCTGAGTGCAGAGCCTGATATGGAGTTCCACCTAACAACCCTGAGATCATGACCTGAGCAGAAATCAAGAGTTGGATGCTTAACCGACTCAGCCACCCAGGCACCCAGAATCTTAGTTTTGATACCATAGGCATTGGGCATGTGACATAATCCCTATATCCCTCAGTTTCCTCAGGATGGATATAAAAATACTATGAACTATTTCTTTTTAGTAGTTGCAGTATATTTTAATTGTTTAAATAACCACTTTTGTGTTGTTCTTTAACTTTTTACAGCTTATCGTGAGCCTCATTATTATTACCAGTTCACAGCTCGATATCATGCAGCTCCCTGCAATAGTATCTATAATATTTCTTTTGAGAAGAAACTTCTTCAGATTTTGAGCAAATTGGTTCTTGACCTTTCGTGTGAAGTTTCTTTACTGAAGTCGGAATGCCATCGTGTTAAAATGCAAAGAGCTGGTTTGCAAAATGAATTGTTCTTTACATTTTCAGGTAAGTATATACAGTTCTTTAAAGAAAACGAATTGAAAACAAAAATGAATTACCTGCAGCATTTTTCAAAAGTAAATGTTATAGATCTGAATATGTTTCATGTTCTGTACTTTGACTTAGTTTTGATAGGCCCCAAAATAAAATTCTACTGATTCACATACTTAATGAAAAGTTGGCACTTTCAAATAATTAAACCTTGCTGTGGTAGTTTACTAGAGAATAGAATTTGGTATAAATAAATGCCCATTTTGATATTTAGCTGTTACAAAGATTTAATCTATAAAAGCATCTAATTCTAACAACATGAGTTAATATAGACCAGAGGGACCGTTCTAACAGCTTACCATGCTTTTCCTGATAACACAGAGTGGAGGCCCGATGTTTTCTGGAAAGCAAAGAATTGATTTGGTACCTATACGTATATTAAGGGCCTGTTTATGAATAAACACTGTGGAATAACTATCCATATATTTTTATAGGGTCCCCTGCCCCTGGCAGTAGGACTCCATCCTCTTTCCATCTCAAATGATACTGCTTGCTGTTTTCCTTTCCTCCTCACTCTGTCCTTGATTCCTCTACTGCTGATGTTTGATTGTACTCACCCATTTCTCCAATTTTCTGTTTTTTTTTTTCTTTTCGTTATTGTTGTTTGATTTTTTTGGCCATCTAGAATTGAATTTTTAGACACAGTTGAGAGGTATGAAGCTTTACAGGAAAAAAGTGTTCAACCCCATTTGCACTGTCTTTTATCATCTTTAGTACTTTTCTTCCTCTTCAAAAAAATTTTGAGACTTAGTCTGTAGCCTCTGTCACAGTTAGAATCTTTCTTTAGCTCTTCAAGGACTCGCTCTTTGCATTTGGAAGAGTTACGAGGCCTTTGTACCCAGTGTGTTTAATAGGTGCTATTAATAGGCATTTAATAGTCCTTAGAAGACCTTGAAAGTAAAGTTTAACCCATAAGAGAAGAGAGATGATACACAATAGAAATGAGGCATTGTGGGCTTCATATGCATTTTTCTAATGACTAATGATGCTGAACATCTCATGTGCTTATTGGCCATTTGTATATATTTTTTGGAGAAAAGTGTATTTAAGTCCTTTACCCAATTTTTGTTTTCTTTCCAGCTTTATTGAAATAAATTGGCATATAACAGTATATAAGTTTAAGCAGTATGACATAAGGATTTTGTCTGTGTATATGTATACATATATGCACACACATACACACACATACATACATATGTATGTGTACACATACATATATATGTGTGTGTATATGTACAACTATATATAAATGATTACCACAACAAAGTTAACACATCATCTCATATACTTACAGTTTATTTTATCTTATTCTTTTGTGGTGAGAAATTTTAAAATCTATTCTTTTAGCAGTTTTCAAATATATACTACATTATTGTTAACTATACTCCCATTATATCTCACATAACTCCCACTCTGCATTATATTTGTGTGCTTATTCTTTTTATAACTACAAGTTTGTACCGTTTGTCTACTTTTATCCATTTGCCTCAGGCCCCACCTGCTACCCCAGCAACCACTAATCAGTTTTCTTTTCCTGTGAGTTGTTTTAGCCTATTCTGTGTGTTAGTGAAATCATAAGTATTTATTTTTCTCTGTCTGACTTGTTTCACTTAGCACAATGCCCTCAAGGTTCATTCACTTTGTTGCAAATAGCAGAATTTCCTTCATTTTCATGGCTAAATACTGTTCCATTGTGTCTGCGCACACACACACACACACACACACACACACACAATTGTTTCCTTTCCTGTGAAGAACTTTTCTAGTTTGATGTAGTTCCACATATTTTTTTGTTTTGTGTTCATTGTTTGTGCTTTGAGTGTCCTATTCATAAAGTGATTGGCATGTTCACTGTCAAGGAGCTTTCTTGTATGTTTTCTTCTAGGAATTTTATGGTTTACGTCTTACATTTGAATCTTTAATCCAATTCAAATTAATTTTTGTGAGTGGCGTGAGATAGGAGTCCAGTTTCATTCTTTGCTTATAGACTATTTGCTTTTCCCAGTACAGTTTATTGTAGAGACTACCTATTCTCCATTGAGTATTCTTGGCTCCTTTGACTTTATATGCATGAGTTTATTTCCTGGGCTCTCAGTTCTGTTCCATAGATCCATGTCTGTTTTTATGCCAGTACCAGACTGTTTTTGATTACTATACCTTTACAATATACATTGAAATTAGAAGTGTATTGCCTCCAGTTTTCCTCTTTCTCAGAAATAACATTGGCTCTTCAGAGTCTTTTGTGGTCCCATAAGAATTGTAGTATTTTTTTTTTTTTTATTTCTTTAAAAAGCGCTGGTGGAATCTTGATAGAGATTATACTGAATCCATATATTGCTTTGGGTTGTATGGACATTTTAACAATGTTGATTCTTTAAATTCATGAGCATGGGATATCTGTCTATTTATTTGTGAGTCTTTAGTTTCCTTAGCAATATCTTACTGTTTTCAGTGTACAGATCATTTACCTTATTGCTTAAATTTATTCCTAAGTATATTATTATTTTTGATGTTGTAAGTGGGATTGTTTTCTTTATTTCTTTTAAAGTGATGTGTCGTTATTGTATTGAAATGCAATTGATATTTGTATGTTTATTTTATGTCCCACAAGGTTACTAGATTCATTTATTAGGTCTGACAATTTTATTGGTGGAGTCTTTTTGGTTTTCTATATTTAAGAACACATTATCTGCAGACAGAGACAGTTTTACTTATTTGTTTTTGATTCAAATGCCTTTTCTTTCTCTTGCTTGATTGCTTGGGCTAGGTCTGCTAATACTATTATTATATTGGAATGGTGAGAGTAGGCACCTTTGTCTTATTCTTGATCTTAGAAGAATATCTTTCAACCTTTTACCATTGAGTATGATGTTAGCTGTGGGCTTGTAATATATGGCTTTTATTATGTTGGAGTACTTTCCTTTTATACGCCATTTATTAGGAATTTGTATTGTGACTGGCTATTGAATTTTGTCAAATACTTTTGCATCAGTTGAGATGATCATGGGATTTTATTTTTCATTCAATTAATGGGATGTATCACAGTTGTTGATTTGCATATGTTGAACCATCCTTGCATCCTAGGGATGAATCCTGTACCCACTTCTGGGATGCCTGGGTGGTCCAGCCGATTAAGCATCTGACTCAATTTTGGCCTAAGTCACAAGCTCAGCATTGTGAGATGGAGCCCCATGTTGAGCTCTGCACTCAGTGTGAAGTGTGCTTGAGATTCCCCCCATCTCTCTCTCTCTTCCTCTGCCCCTCTCCCCCACCCATTCTCTTTCTCTCTCAAATAAATAAATAAAATCTTTAAAAAAAAAAAAAGAATGTTTGCATTTCTTCCAGGTTGTCAAGTTTTTGGTGTATTGTTATTCATAGCAGTCTCTAATGATCCTTTGTATTTCTGTGGTAATCAGCTTGTAATGTTTCCCTATTCATTTATGATTTTACTTATTTGAGCCTCTCTTTTTTCTTATCTAGCTAAAAGTTATCCACTTACTTATTTTTTCAAAGAACCAGCTGTCATTTTTGTTAATAATTTATATTTTTTCCTATTCCCTATTCTATTTATTTCTGCTTTAGTTTTTGTAAGATTTTAGTTCCAGTTACTTAACATACAGTGTTATATTAGTTACAGGTGTACGTTCTAGTAATTCAGTACTTCATACATCACCCTGTGCTCATCATGACAAATGCACTCCTTGATCCCAATCACCCATTTAACCCATCCCCTACCAACATCCCCCCTGGATTAGAAGAACAAATATTGTTAAAATGTCTATACTACCCAAAGCAATCTATACATTTAATGCAATCCCTATCAAAATACCAAAATACATTTTTTACAGAAGTTACATTGTAACTTTTGTTAGTGTTCAACAGTTCTTGGAAATACTTTTCTGTTTGTTTTTTTCACTTTGGTTTTCACTTTGATTTTTTCACTTTGCTTTTCAGATTCAGAAGTGACCACTGACATATTTCAATCTCTAATCTCCAATCCAGTCTGATTCCTTCCTCAGCCACATTGAGTCTCCTGATGAGCTCATGGAAGCCATTCCTTTCTTTTATGGTGTTTTTGATTCTGGCATTTCCTTTTGAGTCTTTCTTAGAGTTTTAATTTCTGTCCTTATATTACCCGTCTGTTCTTGCATGTTGTCTACCTTTTCCATTTGAGCGCTTTACATAATGTCATAGTTATTTTAAATTTCCAGTATGATAATGTCAGTGTCTCTGCCATTTCTGAGTATGATTATAATGCTTGTTCTGTTTCTTTTTTTTTTTTAAGATTTTATTTATTTATTTTGTTTTAGAGAGGGTGAGAGTGGAAGGGGGAGGGGCAGAGGTCAAGAGGGAAAGAGAGAATTTTAAGCATACTCCACACTGGGCTCAGAACCTGATACAGAGCTCGATCTCATGACCCTGAGATCATGACTTGAGCTGAAATCAAGAGTCGGATGCCCAATCAACTGTGCTACCCAGACACCCAGCTTGCTGTGTTTCTTGAAACTTTTTTGCCTTTTCGTATTTCTTGCGAGTTTTTATTGAATATGGGAAATGATGTGCCTCATAGTATGAACTGAATTAGGTGTGTTTTATTATAATATTGTTTGTTTATCTGTTTAGGATTTGGGCTCTATTTACTCTTTATGAGAACTATAGGTTTCAGAGGCTAAAAATTTCTGTAATACTCTTGTTTTTGTCTCATTTGTTGTCTTTGAGTTTCCTTGAAGTCTTTTTCTTAAATAAGGTTTGAGATTTAAAATCCTTCTGTTGTAATCTCCTGGTTTATAAGATACCTTGTTAATGTGGTGGTAATTTGTAGAGGTAGCAAAAGCATCCTATTGCCCCACAACCAGATCTCAGGATTTTAGACAGCTTACACCTTTGGTGTGAAACTTCCAGCAGTGTTTTTCCTCTTCATTCTTGGTTTTCATGGAAGCCTACAGGTAGTTGGAGTTGGATATTTCCAGTCTGCAGATCCTTTAGACTCTGGTAAACCTCAAGGTGCTTAAGCTGCAATAAAATATTTCTCTTTAGGGCATACTTTCATTGAAGACAAGTTGAATATTCTTGGTGCATTTCAAAATGTTTATTTTGTTCTTCCTCATGCTAGAAGCACAAGGGGATTCGTTTTCAGTCCCCTCCCTGAGAACCTCTTGGGACTAATGGAGGCAAAACTCATGAAAGTGTGGAGGTCCCTGTGAGCTGGAATTTTTTAATACTTGAGCTTTCTCGTTGCCAGCCTTCAACAGATTGCAGTTTTTTCCTACTGGTAATAGCCCCCCTGGCAGGCTCTTGCTCTGGGACTTCTGCTCCTGGTCAGCAATAACTCTCCATAACCACCTTTTTTCCCCTACAGTTGTGTGGGCAGCAGTTTTCCTTGAGTTATCTGTTGAATCTGGTGAATCAAAGTTATCTGGTGAATCAAAGAAGAGTTTGTGAGTCTCAGTTTGTTTACCTCTTTTCTTGTGAGGACAGGAGCGACAGCATTCAAGTACCTTTCATGTTGGACGATAAACTGGAAGTTTTCTTTTACCTTTTTTATTTCTTAATGGTTCTGTTACTGATTTTTCTTGTGTTTAATTGACTATAAAATAGCATTTTGATTTTATTCTCATTTCCTTTTCTGAATATATTCCAGTTATTTTCTTGGCAGCTATCCTGAGTTTTACAGTTAATAACTTGATTATGTAACTGTATAGTTTGAATGCTAGCCTAGTTTGAACAGTGTACCAAAACTCTGCTCCAATATAGTTTGTTCCTTCCTCCCTATGGTGTTCTCAGTAATAGCATTATTATACATTGTTTACCCACTAACAGATTTATGATTATTATCTTATGTATTTATTTTTAATCATCTACATGAAAAAAGTAGAGTTAAAATAATAAAAATACAACAATATTGCCTTATGTCTATGGAGTTGACTTTACACTGTTCTTTTTTTCTTTGCATAGCATTGAATTACTATCTGTCGTCCTGTTACTAGCTAATGTTGCAAACATTGTGTTTGGAATATTTTACTTTCATCTTCATTTCTGAAGGGTACTTTTCCAGATACAGGATTCTCGGTTGAAAGTTTTTTTCTTTTAATACTTTAAATATGTTATCTCCCTGCTTTCTGACCTCCATGTTTTTTGCTTTTGTTTTTTTTTTTTTTACAAGAAATCTGCTATTAATCTTCTTTATGGACTTTGTAGTCAGTGACAACTTCCTTTTTTTCTTCTCTTTTTCTGCTTTCAAGTTAATTTCTTTGACTTTGATTTTTGACAGGTTTATTATAATGTGTTTCACTGTTGAATTCCTTGCCTTTTTCCTACTTGAATTCCATTGATCTTTTTGGATATGTAGATACATGTCTTTTATCAGATTGGGATGTTACTGCCATTTTTCAAATGTTCTTTCAGTTCCTTTCTTTTTTTTCCTCACCTATGACCCCCATTATGCATATGTTGATACCCTTGATGTGTCACAGATCTCTTAGACTTTCATTTCTCTTCCTGCTTTTTCTTTCTGCTCCTGTAACTTGATAATTTCAGTTTTCCTATCCTCAAGTTCACTTATTTTTTCACAAGATCTAATCTGTACTTGAAAGCCTGCAGTGAGTTCTTCATTTTCATTGTTGTAACTGTCAGTTTCAGAATTTCTTTTTGGTTTCTTTTCTTTCACTTTATTAATATGTTCTATTTGTTGAGAAATTATTTTCCTCTTTGTTTTTATTCATTATTTCCTTTAGTTTTTGGAGTATATTTAATACAGTTGATATAGAGTCTTTGTCTAGTAATTCCAATTTCTGTGCTTCCTCAGGGATAGTTTTTTTTTTTTTTTTTGGCTGTTGGTTCATACTCTCTTTTTTCTTCATATTCCTTATAATTTTTTTGAAAACTGTACATTTTTAATATTCTAAGAGGTAGTAATTATGAAGTCAGATTCTTCCACCTCTTTTGTATTTATTTTTGTTGCTCACTGAGTTGTAGTTATTTGTTTAGTGACTTATCTAAACTACCTTTGTAAAGACTATATTCTTTGTTGTACGTGATCTCTCATGTCTTTTAGCTTGATGTTAGCTAATGTTCTGATAGAAGTTTCTTTAGGTGCTGTGCATAAGCCAACTTCTGTTAACTCAGCATTTTCTTCATTGATGTAAAAATTAGGTGTTTTACAGAGTGTCAGCCAATTTGATCCTGACTGTTTTGGGTCATTTTTGTCATCATTTCTGTGGTAGGATGTCGCTTGAAATATCCTACTTCACCACTTTACAGATATAATTTCTTTTTCATTTTTAAATTTTGTAGAAAGTTTCATAAAAAAAGACAAAAAAGGGTACATAGTTTCATACAGGATGAGCTTGGCCATCTAGCCTAAGTAAAGCACGTATATCAAAGAGGCATGGGTTCAGAAAGAAATGATGCTTTCTCAGATCCAGAGAGCTAATTGAACTGATCTAGACAGCGTAAGTGTTGTTTGGTTTACCTAATGTGGTTGGGGGGAGGGAATACTGCCTGTTGGCTCTTACTACCTTTAGTACTGGATTATAACTTAAACATTCTAGATGTTAATGACTTGATTAACCACTCTCTACACTGATTCTAAAGACTGGATAATTTCTGTGGATTCTGTTATTGTTTCCAACAATTTTGCTTTAGTTTAATCGATTTTTTTTTTTTTTTTAAGAGTCATCTATTTGACAGAGAGAGAGAGAAAGAGAGAGAGACAGGGAGAGAGGGAACACAAGCAGGAGAAGTGGAAGAGGGAGAAGCAGGCTTCCCACCAAGCAGGGAGCCCAGTGAGGGACTCGATCCCAGGACCCTGGGACCATGACCTGAGCCAAAGGCAGGTGCTTAATGACTGAGCCACCTGGGTGCCCCTAAATAGTAGATTTTTTTTTTTTTAAAGAGTAGATTTTTAAAAAGATTTTGTTTATTCATTTGAGAGAGAGTGAGCGAATATGAGCAGGGTGAGGGGAAGAGGGAGAAGCAGACTCCCCTCTGAGCAGGGAGCCCAGTCATGACCTAAGCTGAAGGCAGATGCTTAACCAACTGAGCCACCCACATGCCCCAATAAATAGTAGATTTTGATGGAGTTTTAAATTTGCTTTAAACTTTTATACAAATTCAAATTAAAAATAAAATCGTGTATCTTCATGATGATCTAATCTAGTAATCATATTATGATAAATTGGTATACTCTGGCCTACCATCTTCTGAATTACTTCATAATGAACAGTAGTTTCAAAAGACCTTAGGTAAATAGTATTTTAAATATTTGCCTACATTTTTAAAATACTTTCTTTCACTTCAGTGTATATTTTTGGTACATAAGTCTAGCAATTTTACATTTCCTGGGTCTAATTTTATGATGGTCTCATTTTAAAAGGATTTAAAAAATAGTCCATAAAAAAAGAAAAACTTTTTTACCTAATCTACAGCCCTTCTTGGAGGTCTGCTTCAGGTTAACATCTGTTCTGTTTGATTTTATAAAATCGCTCTGATGTACTATATTGTCTTTTTTATGATATTTTATAATACTTTATGATGTCAGTTCAGAGGGCAACAGGGAAATTTCATGATGTGTACTGGTTTGAGGAGATATTAAAAAGAATATTAAAGTAATGAAGATTTCCCATTATTGCACAATGTATTCTGCATTATTAATACTTTTATGATCAGTTTATTATCTTTATATCAGTGCTTATCCATCCACCATATTTTACATAACGTACTAGGCAAATGTGGGTAATATGAGCAAGGATCTGTCTTCTCATATAGAAAATTTGGGGAAAGTAAAATAGTCACAATTGTTTGTGGTTATATTATAGACAACTTAGATTGTTAATATTGACACTTTAAATCATATTTTCACAGCTAGGAAGAAGACAGAATCATAATAGCCTCTCGTTTTACAGAGCAGAGACTTGATCTCAAGGAGATATTAAATAATATGCCTGTGTTTATTAGTGCTAGACCTAGGGATAGAAATCAGATTTCTTTTTTTAATTTTTTTTTCAGATTTCTTTTTATATATTTTGATAAATAACGGGAAGTAACTGAAGGTTTTAGAACTATGGTAATTAAGTTGATGAAATAATTTAGAAAGATTATTTAATGGAAATCCTTAAGTCATCTTTTTCTTATTCCCTCTTTGGTTTTTATGTCTCACAAGTTTTTATGTCTTCCATGTTGTATAGTTAAGTGGTATGTAGTTATTCCTAGTAGCCTCTTAACGATCCTTTGAATTTCCGTGTTTTCAGTTGTATAATTATTTTATTTATAATTTTGTCGGTTTGGGCCCTTTCTTTTTTCCTTGGTTAGCTTCACTAAGGGGTTGTAAATTTTGTTTACTTTTCAAAGAAGCAACTGCTCGTTTGGTGAAGCTTTTCAATGATTTTTCTGTTCTCTGTTTTATGTATTTCTGCTCTAATCTTCTGATCATTATCATCATCAGGCATTGTTATTAATATTAATATCATTATTGTTAATTCTTAGGTTCACTTAGTGAGGTTTTCCTGATTTACATACAACAAATTTTTGACTTAGATTTATAGCTGAATAGTGTAGTTTAACATTAGGAAATTGCTTACTTACTAGTAGAAGAGGAATATTAGATAAATGACCTGTTTTATATTTCAAAAATCAATTTTAATATTGTGATATACAGACTTTGGGCCCTTGATAAAATGTAATGTATTTTCTCAGTTTCATCTCTAGACACTGAAAAAGGACCTAAGCCATGTGCGGACCATAATTGTGAATCTTCCAAAAGACTGTCTAAGGTATGTTATGTGAGGCTGGAGAAATTTAAAAAAAAATGAAAATACTCAGTGTGTAAGTCAGCATCTTAGCTAGTTATTGAACACATCAAATACACCCCCCAATTTAGGAAATTCAACAGTAAAAATAAAATTTCATCAAATAATAAATGATAAGATCTTAATGCAGTTAATATTTTTATGAAAATGCTTTAAAATTTAGCATCTCGTAACTGTATTAAGAAAGATGATTTTTCCGTTTCTTTGGCCTATTTTGCTGTTCCATGTTAATTTATAATTATTAATCAAGTAGAATTCTCTCAGGGTTACTGTTACCCTACCTAAAATGATAAATTTGATCTATCATGTTTGTTAACCATTTTCATGTTCCTCTAAAACCAGCATCCTGTGTATATGCTTAAGGCAGAAATTAGGCTGAGCCTCCCAACAGCAATCTAATTTAGTTTTCTCTTTCA
>CM052887.1:2572283-2604785 GCA_028534135.1 Potos flavus | reverse complement strand
TTTTTTTTTTTTTTTTTTCTTTTTAACCTTACTTTGGAAATAGGATTTATGTTCTGGGGCACCAGAGAGCAGTCAGTCTTATTTTTTGATTCTTATTTCTTAATCATTCTTTAATTAATAGCACATCTTTTAGACTCCTACCAGTCTTCAAACTTTAGAATAGTTATAGTCCTTCAGCTGCTGTAATTTATTTGGTGATGTGGGAATGTGTGTTCAAGCAGTGGAATTAGGAATAGGGAAGGAAACAGAGACATTTTATTATTTTCCTTTAAGGTGATTTCATGCTGGTATCCATTCGTAGTTTTCTTATATCATTTAACACTGAGAATCAATTTTATTTGTACTTCTTATATAGAAACAGAAAAAAAATCAAATTCTGCATTCCATGAAACTTGCAGTAACAAAGGTCTGCAATTTTATTAATTCCTTAGAATGTTATGTGGCTATATTAGGTTGCTATCAACGAACATTCTGCCCTATGATTTTTCCTGTCATTTGGATACTTTTTTTTTTTTTTTTGCTATACATCTGTCTGTCTGCCTTTTTCTCTTCTGCTTTCCTTCCTGTTTCCCTTTTTTCTTTTCTGGGCATCAGATGGTTTCTTTTTGCCTATTATGTTAAAGACTGGTGTTTTTCTGGTTGATGGTAGTGTAATAGCAGTATAATAGTTAGCATAATAATAAAAAGAATTTAAAATCTCCAGACCAGAGTATTTTCACAGAAGCATTCTGGGGACTTTGATTTACAAATCTGAAAAATTATTTAGTATTATTGGCTTTATTGTTCATTTCATTCAGTTTTCAACTTTCGGGCCTTTTCATTTTGTATTAGCTTCTTATTTATTACTAAATACACTTTGAATTTAGCAAGATCTAGGTAACCTGAAATGTTCCCTGACTATGGGAAATTCAGACTTTGGTATATTTGTCCCAGTGGAAATATATCTTTTCGAAGATTTGATCCAAATATATTCTATTTCTTCTTAGATACACTGTTTTTCCACACTTTTCTTCCGGTGATGTATTTGTCAATCCTTATGCCAGTGCCACACTTTGTTCATGCCTGTACCTTTACAGCAAATCTAATGTCAAGTAGTAGAAGTATTTTATTTTGGTTCCTTTTCAGGATTGTTCTAGATGTTATAGGTCCTTTTTATTTACAGAAAATTTTTAAGTCACTATGTCAGATTTCTAAAAACAAAAAATGCCCTGGATTCTGATAGGAGTTACCACGTATCTATAGGTCAATTGGTGAGAAGTAATATTTTGATAATATTAAGTTTTCCAATACCTAAACATGTTAGTTCTCCCCATTTATTTAGGTTTAAAAAAATTCACCTTTTTATTATTTTTTCTTTGGCAGTTTTTAGTTAAAGATCTTGCACATTTTCTGCTCAATTTGTTCCTAAGTATTTTGTGGGTTTTTATTTTTTTAGTCCTGTCTTAAATGGACTTTAAAAAATTAATTGGTCAATTGTTTCAGTTTTCAATAGATGTTTGCATGTTGCATATTTGCATATTGTATTTATAGCCACTTGTTAAATTCATTTCTTAAAGTAGTTGCTTTAAAGATTACTTAGGATTTTCTATGTAAACCATCATGTCATATGCAAATAAGAAACAGTGTTTCCTTTTTTTCTGATTTTTATACCTTTTATTTCTTTCCTGATCTTGTTTGAATCTACAGTATGATGTTGAATAGATGTGGTGAGAGTAGATATCCTTTTCTTGTTCCTGATTTTAGGGGGGAAGCTACAATTTAGGCTTTCACTATTAAATATGCCGTTAGCTCCAAATTTTCATAGATGCCTTTTATCGGATCAAGTAAGTTCCCTTCTATTCCTCATTTACTGAGAGATTATGTTATGGCTATTTGTTCATTTGTGTCAAATACTAATTCTGCATTTATTGAAAAAACCCACATATGTCTTCATTATAAATTTAACAAAATATGCGAGACCTTTAAACTAAAAGCTGTAGTTTGTTCTCTTATCCTAATGAAATGTTCCCTTTAATTTTTGCTCTCAAATTTTATCTGAAATTAATGTTATTAATTCAGTCTTCTAATGCTTACTGTTTGCAAGGGATGTATGTATTTCTAACCACTTAATTTCAATTATCTGTGTCTTTATATTTAAAATGCATGTTTCTTGTAGACAACATATAATTAACCCCTTTCTTACCTCAATAAAAAATCTTTCATTGGAGCATTTATTCCAGTAAAATTTAATGTAACTATGATACAATTGGATTTATGTCTACTGTTTTACTATTGTTGCCTAATTTTATTCCCCTTTTTTATCCTTTGAGTGTATTTTTAGAGTTTCATTTTATCTGTCTACCCATTTATTTATATTGAAGTAAAATTGACATATAACATGGTATTGGTTTTAGACATATAACATTGTATTAGTTGCAGGTATACAACATAATGATTTAATAATATGTATATATTGCAATGTTATTACCACACTAAGTTGACATCTGTAAACACACAGAGTTGCACATATTGTTTGTGCAGTGAGAATTTTAAGATCCACTCTCTTAGCAACTTCCAAATATACCGTACAGTGTTGTTGACCAGAGTGACAGTGGTGTACCTGACATGCCCAGACTTGCTTACCTTGTACAGTTGTCCCACCATACCTGCAGCTCCACTTTCCATGGTTTCAGTTATCCATGGTCACCTACAGTCCAGAAGCAGATGATCTTCCTTTTGTTTGTCAGCCCTAATGCTGTGTCACAATGCCTGCATTACCGACCACGTTTCATCTCATCATGTAGGCATTTTTATCATGTCACATCATCACAAGTAAAACAAGGGGGCCAGTACAGTACATAAGATATATTAAGAGTCAGAGATAGGGGCGCCTGGCGGGCTCAGTGGGTTAAAGCCTCTGCCTTCGTCTCAGGTCATGATCTCAGGGTCCTGGGATCGAGCCCCGCATCGGGCTCTCCGCTCAGCAGGGAGCCTGCTTCCCCCTTTCTCTCTGCCTGCCTTTCTGCCTACTTGTGATCTCTCTTTCTCTGTCAAATAAATAAAATCTTAAAAAAAAAAGAGAGAGATAAAGAGATTGCTTTCACGTAAATTTTATTGTACATTATTATACATTATTATAATTGTTCTATCTTGTTATTATTATTGTTAATCTGTTACTGTGGTATACTTGATAATTTAAACTATACCATAGGTATGTGTGGATAGGACAAAACATGGTATTAAGGGTTGAGTAATATTCACAGTCTCAGGCATCCATTGGGGGTTTTGGGACATATCCTCCATGGATGTGTGCGGGGTCTACTGTAACTGGAAGTTTGTACCTTTAATTACTTCTTTCTTTTTCATTGCTGACATGCATTTTGAATTTTTTTATTTAAAATCAATTAATATATAGTGTATTATTAGTTTTAGAGGTAGAGCTTAGTGATTCGTTAGTTGCATATAACACCCAGTGCTCTTTACATCAAGTGCCCTCCTTAATGCCCACCACCCAGTTATCCCATCTCCCCTCCCCATTCCCCTGCAGCAACCTTCAGATTGTTTCCTAGAGTTAAGAGGAGTTTCTTGTGGTTTTCTCCCTCTCTGGGTTTATCTTATTTTATTTTTCCTTCCCTTTCCCTACATTCATCTGTTTTGTTTCTTAAATTCCACATATGAGTGAAATCATATATTTGTTTCTCTGACTGACTTATTTCACTCAGCATAATACCCTCCAGTTCCATCCACATCATTGCAGATGGCAAGAGTTCATTCTTTTTGATGACTGAATAATATTCCATAGTGTATATATACATTTTCTTTATCCGTTCATGAGTTAATGGACATATAATGACTTCTTTTGTCTCTTACTTCATTTTTTGCCTTAAAATCTATTGTGTCTTATATTAAGCATAGCTTCTCCGGCTTTCTTTTAGTTTCCATTTACGTGGAGTATCTTTTCCTGTTCCTTCAGTTTCATTTTTTGTGTTTTCTTAAACCTGATGTGGACAGCATACAGTTAGGTCTTGTTTTATATCCAGTCAACCACGCTGTGCCTTTTGATTGGAATTTCTAGTCCCGTCACATTTCAAGTAAGTAGTTACGGATATATCATCATTTTGTCACCTTTTTTTTGTAGCTTTTTTTTTTTAATTCCCTTTTTCCTTTCTTTCTGTCTTGCTCACTTTCCTTGCTCACTTCCTGCAATCTTATGTTTAGATTCTTTTCTCTTTATCTTGTGTGTACTTACTATAGGTTTTTGCTTTGTGGTTACTATGAGAATTACATAAAATATTTTACAGTTACAACATTTTATTTTAAGCTGTAATGACTTAAATTCACATGAATTCTGAAGCTCTTTACTTTTACTCCCCTTAATATTTTTTGTTTTTATGTCCCTATTTAAATCTTCTTATCTCGTGTACCCATTAGCAAATTATTGTATTTATTGTAGTTATTTCTACTGTCTTTTGACCTTTATACCATATTTGTGAGTGATTAAACTATTAGCAGTAGATTATTCAGAATTCCACTGTAGATTTATCGTTTCCCTTGAAATATGTACTGCACATGTTTTCCTTACTACTTAGCATGCTTTCCTTTTAGCTTAAGGAACTCTCTTTAACATTTCTTGTAAGGCCAGTCAGGTGGTGAGGAACTCCTTCAGCTTCTGAATGTATGCAGAACTCTATCTCCTTTCATTTCTGTCATACAACTTTCTGTGTAAGAGTATCCATGTTTGACAGTTTTTATCTTCTAGCTCCTTGAAAATACTGTGCCATTCCCTTTTGGCGAGAGTTACTGTTGAAAACAGTAGTAGTCTTATGGGGTTCCCTTGTCTGTAGCAAGTTGTTTTTCTTTTGTTGCTTGTAAAATACTTCTTCTGTGTTTAGTTTTTGATAATTTAATGAATGTGTCTTGGTGTGGGTTTCTTTGAATTCTTCTTCAGGACCGTTTGGGTTTCCAGGATCTGGATATTTTGTTTCCTTCTTAAGGTTAGGGAAGTTTTCAGCCATTATTTCTTCAGATAGCTTTCTGCCCCTTTTCTCTCTGTTCCCTTTTGGGATCCCCATAATGTGAATATTGGGCCACTTGATGCTTTCTTGTAAGTCTCGTATGTGTCTTCATTCTATTGGTCTTTTTTCTTTTTACTCTTCTGATTTGATGATCTTCATTGCCCTGTTGTCAGGGTGCTGATCCTTTCTTCTCCTTTATCTTGTCTACAGTGAACCTTTCTCCTGAATTTTCTTCTCATTTGTTCTGTGATTTCTGTTTGGTACTAATACTTTTTATATCTGTTGAAATTATCACTGTGTTCATGCATTGTTCTCTTGACCTCAGTGAGTATCTTTATGACCATTACTTTAAAATCTTTCCAGTAAATCAGTTTTCTCCATTTCAGTTAGGTCTTTTTCTGGGATTTTATCTTGTTCTGTTGTTTGAACATATTCCGTTTGTTTCTTTATGTTCCTTGACTACTTTGCATTGATTTCTATATTAGATAAAACAGCCGCCTCTTCCAGTCTTGAAGATATGGTCTCAAATAGGAGATGAACTTTATCATTCAACCCTGCTTTGACTCTTGGTTGTCTTCATACTTTTTGTGATTTTTCCAAGCAACCTTCTTTGTTTTTAGTGGTTCCCACTAGTTGAGGGTGTGCCAACATCTGTCAGAATCCCAAAGGGAAGATATACTCAGTACCTATATGTAGGCTGATTAGAAGCCAGGTCCTTAGGAAGCAATATTTAAATTATGCACATCTACCTGTTTCAGGGGAAGAGGGAGAGATGGGATTTTCTGTCTATTCCCTCTGCAGCAGGCCTGTGGGTTTCTTTTCTGCTGTCCCGTTGAATCCCTGAACATGAGCCCTGCTGGCCACCAGAGCCCAGTAATCAAGGGGCATCCCATTTAGTGGAAGCTGCAAAAACCAGGGACTAAGACATTTACAGGAGCTCCTTCTCAGGAGATAGCTGTCCTAGACTGGGGGAGAGGGAGATACACAGGTTGCACCCATAGCCTCTCTGGTCTCCAGAAAGTATACAGTTGGCCCCTTGATGTATGTTAAATTGGAAGACTTCCCATTAGGCTGCAGCTATTAAGATAAGCAAATGGACCTCTCAGAACTTTTAGTTGGCTGTTCTCCTCATGGCTGTATACTCTTTGACTTATTTGAGTGGTTGCTCTAAAAATTGTGATATACATCTTTTATCATTTCACAGTTCACTTAAAATTTGTATTTTGCCCCTTCCTGCTAACTATAGAAATGTCGCCATTTTATAGCTTCATTTAAACCACCCTCATCTTTATGCACTGTCATTCTATCCACCTATGTTATAAAAATACTTTTGAAGGCATTTGCTGTAAACAGCCATACATATGTTCAAGATATTTAAAGAACAAATAGTCTTTTACGTGTATAGTACCATTTTCTATGTTCTTCCTTTCTTCTGAGGATCAAAGGTTTTATCTGATATTATTTCTCTTTAGCCCGAAAAATCTTCTGTTGCATTTGTTGTGGTTATGATCTGCTGACAAAGGATTCTTTCAGTTTTCTTTTACCTATAAATTTTTTTTTTAATTTATGAAGAATATTTCATTGGTTAGAGAATTTTGGTCTGGGAGGCTACTTTTTCAACATTTTAAGTTTTTTTTTCACTCTCTTCTTGCCTCTATTGCTTCTGATATGAAGTCCATTATTTACATTTTTTTTAAAGACTGACATTTATTTTAGAAAGAGAGAAAACGGGGGTTTGGGGAGGAAAGAGCAGAGGGAGAGGGGGAGAGAAAGAGAGAGTGAGAGAGAGAGAGAGAATCTTAAGCAGGCACTACACCCAGTGTGGAGCCCAACCTGCGGCTTGACGTCATGACCCTGAGATCATGACCTGAGCAGAAGCCAAGAGTCAGACACTTAATTGACTGAGCTGAGCCTCCCAGGTGCCCCTACAGGTTGTTATTTTTCCATATTTAATGTGTTGGGTTTTTTCTTTGCTGTGAATAATTTTTTTCTGTATCTTTAGTTCTTAGAATTTGATTTTGGTATGCTTTGGTTTGGTCTTATTTGTATGTGGTCTATGTGAGATTGGCTTGTAATTATTGAATCTATGATTTCATGTTTTTCATCAATTTTTTGGAAAAGTTACCGCTATGATTTCTTATATTTTTCTTTTTTCTCTCCCACACTCTCTATTCTCTACCATCTCCATATTTTCAAACATCCATGTGGTTTAAACTTATCATAGCAGATGGTTTGTTTCTGAGACAGGGGGTCACCTTCTGTAAGAAGGCCATAGGAAATGAAAAGCATAAACCGTAGGCTTTTTTTAATCCAGTTTGGGAGTTATTTGGCATCTTCTGTGTTGTAGTATCTTGGTCAAAGCATTCACAGGTCTGCCTGCTTTAAAGAAAGCAGTTCAAACACCATTAATATATGAGATACCTGCCATAGAATTTGTGGCTTTATTTTAAAATTACTGTAATAATTTTAAAGGGATACTCCTATATCAATTGTTTTAAGATCTTTTTATTTAACGTGAAAATACTGAGGAGAATTTTAAGTAGACATACAGTTGTAAGAATATTATAGGGAAATCCCTTGTACATTTTGCCCAGTGTCTGCCAAAGGTGTAATGTCTTGCAAGCATACTGATAGAGAACAATATCATACGCAGGAATATCGACATTGCTACAGTCCACTGCTCTCATTTAGCTTTGGTCATTTTACTCGAATTCGTTTCTTTGTGTTAAGTTCTTGTGCAGAGTCATGTATCCACCACCATAGTCCAAATACAGGCAGTTCCAGTCCCACAAGGATCCCTGTATTGCTTCTTTAAACCGTGCCCACCTCTTTCCTGACTCCACCCCCCCATCCCCCCTTTCCTTAACGCTTGACATTCACTATTCTGCCCTCTGTTTTTAAAGTTTCGGTAATCATAAAGCATGTAACCTTTTGGGTTTGGCTTTTTTCCCTCAGGATAATTTCCTACAGATTCATCCAAGGTGGTACACGTACCAATAGTTGGTTCCTTTATATTACTGAGTGGTGTTCCACGGTGCATATACCATAGCTCACTTAGCTTTTTATCTGTTGTGGGACATCTGGACTGATCCCAATTTTCGACTGGCAAAATTAAAGCTTTGGTGAACTTTGGTGTACAAGTTTTCATGTGAAAATAATTTACCATTTCGGCTTACTAATTCTGGATCATATTATAGTTAATTTTACATTTCCATCAGCAATGTATGAGTGGTCGTTTCTCCAAGTTCTTATCGGCATGTGGTATTGTAACTATTGTTTATTTTATCTCCCATGGAAGTTATTTAGTGATATCCCATTATGATTTTAATTTGCATTTCCCTAATTGCTAATGATGTTAGTAGTTTTTTGTTATGCTTATTTGCCACCTGCACATCCTTCTGGTGAACTATCTGCTGCTCATTTTCTATTGGAATTGTTTGCTTTTTTCCTGTTGAGTGAAAAGGATTCTTCATATATTCTAGATCTAGTGTTTTTCTCATATGTTGTTTGTAAATATTTTCTCCTAGATTTTAGCTTGTCTTTTCTTCCTCTTCACATGGGTTTTTAAGGAAAGAAGTTTTTAATATTTATAAAGTCAAGTGTATCCATTTTTCCTTTTACAGGTTGTGCTTTTATTGGATCAAATCTAAGAACTCTTTGTATAGTCCTACATTCTGAAGATTTTCCTCTCTTTATTTTTTAATTTTTTACATTTTACTTTTTTTTTTTTTTAACAATACAAATGATACCTGCAATCATTTTGAGTTAGTTTTGCTTTATGTATGAGATTTAGGGCAAGAGTATTTTTGTTGTTATTGTTTTGCCTGTGAATGTCACATTTCTCCAACATCCTTTGTTAAAAAAGCTGTCCTTTCTCCACTGAATAGCTTTGGTTCTTTTGTTAAATTGTAGTTGAGGATATTTGTGTGGCTCTATTTCTGGGTTCTTTATCCTTTTCCCTTCTTTGTGTTTATGCCTCTCTCAGTACCTCACTGTTTTATCTACTATGGCCTTAATGATGGGCCGCTATTCATCCCATTGTATTCCTGTCTTAGCAAGATTGTTTTATCTATTTTAGGATCCGTGCATCATTAAATAAATTTTAGCAAAAGTTTGTGTATGTCTACAAAAACCTTTGGGATGTTGGTAGGAATTATGTTAATCAGTCCTGCACAGGCATACCTCATTTTACTGCGCCTTGCTTTATCGCGCTTCACAGTTTCTGCGTTTCTTTACAAATTGAAGGTTCCAGACTTCAGTGGAGGAAGCTACGGCAGATGTGGTGGAAACAGCCAGAGAACTGGAACTAGAAGCGGAGCCTGAAGATGGGACTGAATTGCTACAGTCTCAGGATCAAACGTGAACAGACGAGGAGTCGCTTCTTACGGAGGAGCAAAGAAAGTGGTTTCTTGAGATGGAATCTACTCCTGGTGGAAATCCTGTGAAAACTGTGGAAGTGACAACAAAGGATTTAGAATATTGCAGAAACTTAGCTGATAAAGCAGCGGTGGTGGAGTTTGAGAGGATTGACTCCCAACTTTGAAAGCAGTTCTGTGGGTAAATATCAAACAGCATCACAGGCTGCAGAGAAAGCATTCATGAAAGCAAGAGCAATCGATGTAGCAAAGTTCCCTGTAGTTTTATTTTAAGAAATGGCCACGGCCGCGCCATCCTTCAGCCACCACCACCCTGATCGATCAGCCAGCAGCCGTCAGCATCGAGGCAGACCCTCCACCAGCAAAAAGATTATGACTTCCTGATAGCTCAGATGATGGTTAGCATTGCTTAGCAAAAAGTATTTTTTGGTTAAGATCTGTATAATGTTTTGTTTAGACATACTGCTGCTATTGCACACTTAATAGCTAGAAGATTCCATAAATATAATTTTTGTATGCCTGCCTATAATTTTTGTATTTGAGTCACTTTATGGAGTGGCCTTTGGAGTGACCGTTGGAGCCAAACCCACAATATCTCTGAGGTGTGCCTCTGTATAAATTTAGGAATAACTTACACTTTTACTGTGTTCTTTCTTCCAATCCATGGGCGTGATCTATCTCTACATCTTTTTAAGTCTTCTGTGATTTTTTTAATCAATTTTTGGTATATTTTAGCATATATAAGCTATACATTTTAATAAGTTTATACTAAGTGTTTCCTTTTCTATGGAACAACCTTAAGAAATACTGTGTTTTAACTTTGATTTCTATAGCTCATTGTCAGTGCATGGTAATGCATTTTATCAGCATGTATTTACCTTGTTTCTGAGATCCTTGCTGAACTTAGATAATAGCTCTAGGAGGTTTTTTGTATTGTGGAGTGTTTCATATTCCTTGGGATTTTCTTTGCTGACAGTCATTTCATTTCCTAATTGAGGCAGTTTTATTTTTTCCTTTCCAATCTGTATGTTTGCCTCTTTACTGATTTTTTGACTTACTGAAGTGGCTAAAACATCCATGTTGTGTTTAATATAGGTAGTGAGAGTAGATATCCTTTCCTTTTTTTGAGCTTATGGAGAAAGCATTCATCCTTTCAACATAAAGTACTATGTCTGCTCTAGGTTTTTTTGTAGATGCTTTTTGTAAATAATTCTGAGACAATTCCCCTGTAATCTTATTTTGGTGAGATTTTATTAACAATAAGTATCGGCTGTTGTCCAAGGCTTTTCGGAGTTAATTTTTGAGATCATAGGATTTTTCTTCTTTTATTTGTGGATAAGTGGATTACACTGATTGGTTTTAGAATAATGAAGCAACCTTGCCTACCTGGAATAAATCCCACATGGTTATGCTGTACAATGTTGTAGACACGGTTGGATTTAGTTTGTTCATATTACGTTGAGTTCATGAGTGATACTAGTCCATAGTTGTTCTTTGATACAGATTCTGTCTGGTTTGGGCATTTAGGTAATACTAGCTTCACAAAATAAAGTGGGAAGTTTTACCATCTCTTCTGTTTTCTGGAAGAGATTATTTAAATTCAGTGTTAGTTTTTGAAATGTTTGGTAGAATTTTCTTGGGAAACCAAGAGATTTTTATTTAGGGAGCTTTTTCTTACATATTTAATTCCTTTAATAGTTATAGAACTATTCAGATATTTGTTTTTATTGTAGTTGAATTTTTACCTTGATGGTGTTTGAAGAATTGGTCCATTTCTAATTTGCCATATGCTTGAACATAAAGTCCTGTGGAGTTTTCTGTTATTAACCTTCAACGCCTGTTAGTAATACTCTCCATTTCATTGCTAATCCTTCTGTTTGGTCTTCTCTGTTATTTTTGTCACTCTTGCTAGAACTTTATTAATTTTATTGATCTTTATGAAGAACTAGCTTTGTGTGATATTGACTTTATTGTTTTCCTATTTTCAGTTCCATTAGATTTCCCTTCCATCTTATTTCCTTTTTTCTATTTGCTTCCTTTTTTGTCTTCTGGTTCTTTTTTATAGTTTCTTGAGATAGGGACTTTGTTTATTGTTTTATTTTTTTTCTTGACTCATATAAAGGTTCGTGCTGTAAATTTCCACCCAGCATTGCTTTAGCTGCATCTCACATATTTTCATATGTCGTTGATTTTATTTCATTTTTCTAAATTTTATTTAAATTCCAGTTAGTTCACATACAGTGTAATATTAGTTTCAGGTGTAGAATTTAGTGATTCAGCACTTCCATATATCACCTGGTGCTCATCATGACAAGTGCACTCCTGTTTCCCCCATCCCCTACCCACCCCTCCCCCCCCCACCCCTCTTGTAACCATCAGCCTGTTCTCTGTAGTGAAGAGTCTGTTTCTTGGCTTGCCTCTATCTTTTTTTTTTTTTTTCCACTCCTTTTATTTTCTTTTTTTTCTTCCAAGATTTTATTTCAATTGTAGTTAGTTAAACTTGTAGTGTCGAATTGGTTTCTGGAGTAGAATTCAGTCATTCATCGCTTATATATAATACCTAGTGCTCGTCATAGTACATGCCCTCCTTAATCCCCATCACACATTTAACCTATCCTCCCCCACTGCCCACTTCTCCAGCAACCATCAGTTTGTTTCCTGTAGTTAGTCTCTTATGGTTTGCCTCCCTCTCTTTTGTTTCTTAAATGCCACTTATGAGTGAAATCATATGGTATTTGTCTTCTCGAACTGACTTATTTTGCTTAGTATAATATTATATAGTTCTGTCCATGTTGTTGCATAGGGCAAGATTTCATTCATTTTTACGGCTGAATAATATTCTGTTGTGTATATTATACCACACCTTCTTTATCCATTCATCTGGTCAATGGGCATTTGGGCTGTTTCCATACTTTGGCTATTGTAAATAGCCAAATTTTGATAATGCTGCTGTAAAAGTTGATAATGCTGCTGTAAACATTGGGGTGCATGTGTCCTTTTAAATCAGTATTTTTGTATCCTTTCACTATTTGCAGACGACATGATAAGCTATACAGAAAAGCCAAAAAACTCCACCAAAAAATTGCTAAAACTGATACATAAATCCAGTAAAGTCACAGGGTACAAAATCAACACACAGAAATCTGCTGCATTTCTATACACCAATAATGAAGCCACAGAAAGAGAAATGAAGGAATCAGTCCCATTTCTAAGTGTACCCAAAACGATAAGATACTTAGGAATAAACCTAACCAAAGAGGTAAAAGATCTGTGCTCTGAAAACTATATAGAACATTGTTGGTGGGCATGCAAGCTGGTATAGCCATTCTGGAAAACAGTATGGAGCTTCCTCAAAAAGTTGAGGTAGAGCTACCATACAACCCAGCAACTGTACTAGTAGGTATTTACCCCAAAGATACAAATGTAGTGAACTGAAAGGATCATTTTTGATACACACACACACTGGAATATTACTGATCCATCAAAAATGATGAAATCTTGCTATTTGCAATGATGTGGATGGAACTGGAGGGTATTATGCTAAGTGAAATAAGTCAGTGAGAGAAAGACAATTATCATATGGTTTCACTCATATGTGGAATTTAAGAAACAAAACAGGATCATAGGGGAAAGAAGATAAATAAAATAAGATGAAATCAGAGTGGGAGACAAATCATAAGAGACTCTTAACTTAGGAAAAAACACTGAGGGTTGTTGGAGGGAAGTTGGGTGGCGGGAATGGGATAACGGGGTGATGGACATTAAGGAGGGCACGTGATGTAGTGAACATTGGGTGTTACATGCAATTGATGAATAACTGAACTCTATGTCTGAAACTAATGATACACTATATGTTAATTAATTGAATTTAAATAAGATAAAAAAACACTGATAAAAGAAACTGAAGATGACATAAATGGAAAAATATTCCATGCTCATGGATTGGAAGAACAAATATTGTTAAGATACCTGTATTACCCAAAGTAATCTACACATTTAATGCAATACCTATCAAAATACCACCAGCATTTTTCACAGAGCTGGAACAAACAATCCTAACATTTGTATGGAACTGCAGAAGACCCCAAATAACCAAAGCAAAGAAAAGCAAAGCTTGGAGGGATCACAATTCCTGTAGTTATCAAGACCTGTGATATTGGCATAAAAACAGACACATAAATCAATGGAACAGAACAGAAAAACCAGAAATGGACCTACAACTATATGGTCGGTTAATACTCCAAAGCAGGAAAGACTATCCAATGGAAAAAAGATAGTCCCTTCAATAAATGGTGTTGGGAAAACTGGACAGCAACCTGCAAAAGAATGAAACTGGACCACTTTCTCACATAATACACAAAAATAAATTCAGAATGGATGAAAGACCTAAATGTGGAACAGGAAACCATTAAAATCCTAGAGGAGAACACAAGCAGTAACCTCTTGGACATTGGCCACAGCAAATTCTTACTAGATATGTCTCCTGAGGCAAGGGAAACCAAAGCAAAAATAGATTGATCTATCAGGACTTCATCAAAACAAAAAGCTTCTGCACAGCAAAGAAAACACCAGCAAAACTAAAGGCAACCGACGGAATGGGAGAATGTATTTACAAATCACATATCTGATAAAGGATTAGTATCCAAAATATATAAAAAATTTATAAAACTCAGCACCCAGAAAACAAATAATCTAGTTAAAAAAAAAAAAGGACAGAAGACATAAGTAGACATTTTTCCAAAGAAGACCTACAGATGGCAAGCAGATACATGAAAAGATGCTCAACATCTTTATAATCACAGATTATAGGGAAATGCAAATAAGATAAAACCAGGGAAATATAAATCAAAACTACAATGAGATCTCACTTCACACCTGTCAGAATGGCCAAAATTAACAAACAGGAACCAGCAGGTGTTGGCGAGGATGTGAAGAAAGGGGACCCCTCTAACACTGTTGTTGGGAATGCAAACTGGTACAGCAGCTCTGGAAAACACTATGTAGTTTCCTCAAAAAGTTAAAAATAGAACTACCCTATGATCCAGTAATCTCACTGCTGGGTATTTACCTGAAGGATGTCCTTGATTTCAGTTCTTTTAAATTTGTTGAGCTTTGTTGGAAGGTCCAGAACATGCTCTGTCTTGGTAAGCATTGTTTGAGTACTTGAAAAAAAATTGTTTTTGTTGGGTGGCTTTTTTGTATGTAGGTTGTTATATCCTGTTGGGTGATAACATTGTTTACATCATTTTAGTCTTTCTCATTTTCTTATGTAACAGTTCCACCAATTGTGGGTAGGGCATGTTAACTCCTTATTTCCTCCTCCTCCAGGTCCTGGCAGCCAGCATTCAACTTTTTGTTTCTTTGAGTTTGACTCTTCTACATACCTCATATAAGTGGAATCATATAGTAATTGCCATTTTGTAATTGGCTTATTTCACTTAGCTTAGAGTCCTCAAGGTTCATCCATATTATACCAAGTCTTAGAAGGTTTTTCCTTTTAAAGGGCTGCATAACATTCCATTGTACAGAAATGCCAAATTTTGTTATCCATTCATTCATTGATAGAATGAGTTACTGTCACTTTTTAGCTCTTACGAATAATGTGTCTACAAACATGACTATTTATGGGAAGTTCCGTTTATCTGCTAAGTGCATTTGGTTTATAGTGCTGTTCAAGTCTGGTGGTTCCTTATGATTTTATGTCTAAATATTCTATCCATTATTGCAGTCAAAGTATTAAAGTGTCCTAATATTATTATATTGATGTCATTTTTTCCTTCAGCTGTCAGTATTTGTTTTATATGTTTATATACTCTACGTTTGATGCAGATATATTTATAATTATTATATCATTCTGTTGAATTGACTCTTTAATCATGATATAATGACTTTTTGTTTTTTTATGACAGTCTTTTGTTGTTGTTGTTGTTGTTGTTTTTCTTACTGTGTTGAGGTGATTTTTTCCAGATGTAAGTATAGCGTCCTTGCTCTGGTTTTCATCTACAGATCTTTTTTCATCCTACACTTTTAGCCAGAGTTTCCTTAAATCTAAAGTCACTTTCTTGTACACAGCTTAGAGTTGGGTCTTGTTTTTTCCATTAAGCCACTCTGTGTTTTTTGACTGGGGGTTTTAATCTGTTTACATTTAAAGTAATTATTGTTACATAAGGGCTTCCTCTTTCCAGTTTGTTAATCGTTTTTTGTCTGCTGTGTAGTTCATTACTCTCTTCCTCTGGTGCTGACTTCCTTTGTTATTTGATATGGGTTTTTTTTTTGTATTGGTATGTTTTCATTCCTTTTGTTGTGGTTATCATGAAGCTTATATATAGATCTTATATTTATAACAGTCTGTTTTAGGTGGATAACTTAACTGTGCATGAAAAAATCTATATTTTTATATCCCCCGCACACACTTCGTTACTGATGTCACAATTCACATCTTTTATATTGTGGATCCATTAACAGGTTTTTGTAGTTACATTTATTATTAATACTTATGTCTTTAACTTTTATACTGGCTTTAATTAATGATTTCTGTGTCATCCTTATAGTGTTACGTTATTTTGTATTTGCATATATATTTACATTTACCAGTGAGATTTATACTTCCGTTTTTTTAAAAGATTTATTTTAGAGAGAGAGTGAGTGGGTGAGAATGAGGGAGAGGGAGAGAGGATTTTTAAGCACACCGTGCCAAGCACAGAGCCCTATGCAGGGCTTGATCCCATGACCCTGAGATTACCACCTGAGCCGAAACCAAGAGTCAGACGCTTAACCATATGCGCCACCCAGGCATCCCTATACTTTCATTTTTTTTTAATGTTGCTATTTAGTATCCTTTTCTTTCATCTCGTTGAACTCCCTTGAACACTTCTTGTAAGATGCTGTTCTCACTGAGATATTGGGGCTTCTGGTGGTATCAGACTCCTTTGATTTTTGTTTGCTGGGGAAAGTTCTTAGCTCTTCTTCTTCTTCTTTTTTTTTTTTTTCATGTCCTTCGTTCTTAAAGGGCAATTTTGATGGCTATAGCATTCTTGGTTGGTAGTTTCTTTTTCATTCTGCACTTTAAGTGTATTATTACACACTTTTCTGGCCTACAAGGTTTCTACTGAGAAATCTACTGATAGTATAATAGGGCAGAGGGGTACCCTTTATTTAATTGGTTGCTTTTCTCCAGCTGCTTTCATAATTCAGTCTTTGCGAACTTTGACAATTTAGTTATAATGTTTCTTGGCATTCTTGGTAGTCCCCTTTGTGCAACTCATTTGGGATACTTTAAGCTTCATGAACTGTGATGTCTGTTTCTTTTCCCAGGTTTAGGAAATTCTTTGGTATTATTTCTTTAAATTAGCTTTCTATTTCTTTGTGTTTCTCTTACTTATGGGACCTCCATAATGTGTGTGTTGACTTAGCTGGTGTCAAATATGTCCTGTAGGCTTTCTTCATTCTTATTTCTTTTCTCTTCTCTGACTGGATAATTTCAAATGATCTACTTTTGAGTTCACAGATTTCTTTTTTCTGCTTGATTGAAACTCTTTATTGAATTTTTCAGTTCAGTCATTATATTCTTCACACCAAAATGTCTTTGGTCCTTTTTTAATGGTTTTTATCTCTTTATTGGACTTTTCATTTTGTTCATGTATTGTTTTCCTGGTTTTGTTTATTATCTCTCTGTGTTTTCTTATGCCTTACTGAGCTTCTTTAAGATCATTTTGAATTCTTCGTTAGGTAATTCATAGATCTTTATATCCTTGTAGTCTGCTATTGGAGCTTTTTTGGTTTGTTTCTTTCTGGTGTCGTACTTCCCTGATTTCTTTGTGATCTTGGTAACCTTGGTTGGTGTCTGCACATTTAAAGAAATTGTCACTTCTTGCCATCTTCATGCTCTTGCTTTAGGAAGGAATGACCAGAGTAGAGATTTTGTGGGGTGGGGTGGGGAGTCTCTCAAACCTTTTCTTTGGATGCACCTGCTTAGTTCCTCTAGCTCTTTCCCTGGGGAATGTCTTAGAGTTGTATTCCTTCTCACAGTCCCGTAGAGCCATGCTGGGTGCTGAGAACCACAGTAAGTGTTAAGAGCAACTCAGTCCTTTTCCCTAAGGCAATGTCCTGAAATGCCAGGGCTTTGCATGCCAGCTCCCTTCTAAAGGAGGTATTTTATGATTTTGCTCCTTCTGTGTAGCTTGTAGAGTCATGCCAGCTACCCTAAGGGTCATCTTTCTCTTTTCCCTAAAGCAGAGCACTCAGATTTTAGACCAGTGGATACAAGCACCATTTTCCTCCTTCTCGAAAGCAAATCATTGTGTAGGAATTTACAGAGAAGCCTTTGTTTTCCCCATCCTTCTACTCCAGCCTTTTTCCTTCCCCAGCTTTGATAGAGAAGCTTTCTTGTTATTTCCCCTTTGTGACTGGAGTTTTTTCTTGATTCATTGTTTTACTTAGAGTTGTTTTTTTTTTTTTTTTTTTTTTAAACAGGTTTAAGGCTTTTCTCCCTTATCTCTGTAGGCTAGTAAATTAGAATACTCTGTAGGCTGGGAAATTAGAACATTCTGTGTCAAATGAATCAGGAATTTAGCTACAACTGCATTTGTAGTTCTCTCCTCATTTTTAGCCTCTCTTTCTCTCTTTCTCTTCCTGTCTTCCTTTCTGTTCTCATTCCCTCTCATTGTTGAAATATAGTGGCACAGGTCTTTGTCCACCTATGTTCAGTGAGGTGATTTGTAGCGGGAGAATTTTTCAGGATATCTACTATAGCATATGGTTGGAAATGGAAATCTTTTCCTATATTTTTAAATGTCATTTTTGTGCTCCCACTGCCTGAGGCTTGCTTTTTTCAATTAGAAATATGCTACTTTAAAATTTTTAAATGTAACTGTTTAAATCTCTAATAATTTCAAAACATAAATTATGGTTTGCCTTTAGTATTCTTCTTAAGAGCCTAGTTTTTCTGGTGCAAGTTGCAATTCCCGCGGAACAACCACCATTGCTGAGTGAAGAGTAGACTCTTTTGTCTTTTGCTTCAGGATTGAAGCAATCCCCACAGTGCAAGGTTAAATTTTTCTCTTCTGAAGCGCTAGATTCAGTATGTACCTCTGGAATGGATTACAACTTTCATAGAATTTAAACTGTTACATAAGCTTTTGTTTTCTTCCTGTTGCCTTTGGTTCTGATTTGAAACTGAGCTTTATCAAAAAAAAAAAGGGGGGGGCGCCTGGGTGGCTCAGTGGGTTAAGCCTCTGCCTTCGGCTCAGGTCGTGATCTCAGGGTCCTGGGATCGAGCCCCGCATCGGGCTCTCTGCTCAGCAGGGAGCCTGCTTCCCCCTCTCCCTCTTCCTGCCTCTCTGCCTACGTGTGATTTCTCTCTCTCTGTCAAATAAATAAATAAAATCTTAAAAAAAAAAGAAGAAGAAAGGAAAGAAAGAAAGAAGCTGAGCTTTATCTCATAGTTCTGTGCCCAGTTCACTGTCATGTGTGTATAGCATCCACGTTACAGTGTTCCCACCATGAGAATGACAGCTTTATGTTTCTGTTCACAATCATTTTTTATAGTTCTCCTTTAGGACCTTCTCTGATGAGATATGATATCCTTTCTTTCATTTGCTCCCTGGGCACCAGTATCACCAGTCTTTTTTTTTTTTTTTAAGATTTTTATTTATTTGACAGAGAGAAACACAGCGAGAGAGGGAACACAAGCAGAGGGAATGAGAGAGGGAGAAGCAGGCTTTCCGAGAGCAGAGAGCCCGATGCGGGGCTTGATCCCAGGACCCTGCGATCACGACCTGAGCCGAAGGCAGAAGGTTAACGACTGAGCCACCCAGGCTCCCCATCACCAGTCTTTTTTATGCAAACTCCCAGTTCTTTCCATTTTATCCAAGATCCCTTTAAGCTTCTGTCTCCTTCTTTGTTTCTTAATTCCATCCCCATTTGATGACCATAGTTATTTTCCACAGAGATTAGGTGCTAGCTAAAGATTTCTAGAGGACTCTAACTTACAGGTGTAATGTCTGTAACACTGGTAGATATTAGCTCTCCCCTAGTGGATGGTGGCGCTCTGGTTGGACTGTGGTCTTGTATAAAGTACGATATGTTTTGCTTGTTGTAGAACGCCCATGATGTTAAGTAGTTATTACTTTCTAAGCTTGTTGGACGAATGTGCAACAAATACTAAAGCTTTTCCAGTCACCTTTATTCACTACCTAACTTGGCATGGTCAGTGGAGCAAATTGTGGTATTTAAAATAAGCTACTCAACTCCTCTCTTACAGAATTCATATATTTTACAGGCTACTCATTGTTGAAATAGTAATGGCTTCTTGTTCTAGTCCTCTGACTAGTGACCAGTCATTGTAGAACGTATTCCTTCCGTAGATGCGTAATCATTCTTTGAAGTATTCTGGGGGGTGGTGAAGGGAGGAGTAACATGGGCTAGAAACTCTGATGTTTATTCAATCAGATTAATTATTTATCTTAGGCCAGATAATTAATTTGTGGAGAGTTTCTGTCATTATGGCTTGTTCTTATATCATCCAAATTGGTCGAAAATGTTTTACATTAAAATCTGTAATCCTTACCCAGCTCAGAGAATTTGTCTATTTCATCCTTTCGTACAAATAATTAGCCCCATGTCAACCATAAACATACTAAATATAAAAGATTTTTTGCCTTGTTTTTACTTTTGTCAAAGAAGAGATCTATATCCCTTATTCTTTTTAGAGGTAAAATAAGATACACTAATCTGATTTATATGATCATTTTTGTTCCTATCAGGTTTTCCCATATCCAGCATTGTTGATTTTTCCCCCCCTTTGGAAGTGGTATTAGAAAGCTGAGTGATTAGGATTGTGTCTCCTGAAACTTTTAATTATGGCCTGACATTTAAATATGGTTAATTAGATAGCAGATTTATATCAAATTAATTCTTAAGTACTTTCTTAACCCAAATTTATGTGTTTGACCAAATGAATAGAAACAAATTTACCAAGATTTATCAAAAGCAAAAGCAAACCATTTAAACTATAAAAAGTTGTTGAGTAATTGACTAATAGAATAAGGGTTGTATATATACTTAAATGCAATAGTATTGAAAAACATTTGTACTTATAATTTACTTATAATTTTCATGCAAGGAATATAATTTGCCAGACATTTAAAGAAATCAGTAAGTTGAAGTACACATTTGGTACTACAGATCGGCATGAGTCCATTCATTCATGCTCCTGACTGCATTAGAAGTTAGAATAATAAAATTGAGGAGAACTAACTGGCTTTTAGAGGGTTTGAACTCGTGGCCCTACCCATGCTTTAACACTGAAAATCATAAGCCTCTTAATTTTAGGAGTCAAGCCAGAATAGTTATTACAAGTAGAAGGGCAATTAGTTATAGATCAGAGTGATGCTTTAATTATTTTATAAATTTAATTTTGGGAGCACAGAGCTGGAAATTTCAGTATTTGCTATATTTCCTCTTGTTTTTAAACCTAATTTTTCTTTGTGGAAAGAGTGGAGAGTATTCCTTTTTAAGGGATATGCTTTTAAAGTTGCTTAAAGTACATGTTTTTAAGCACATTAAAGTACATGTTTTTAAGCACATTAAGTACGTTTCTTAGAGTATGTTTAATTTCAAAGAGCTATTTTGATTTTGCTCACATGCCATATATTATTCAAAATCCAAAGGGACCAAAATGTTGGTTATATATCTGAATGGTTTCTTTGGGTTGTATTTGAAGTACATTTGGAAATTTGATGTTTATAGGTGATACCTTTTAATTTTTACACGTATTATTTATATCCATTGACTATAAGAATAAGGACCTCAAAAATTTGTTTTCACTGCTTCTAAGTACATAAGCACCCTTATTTGTTCTAAAATTACATTTATCTCTGATAATAATTTTCTCATATTGTATTTCAATTTTAGGCTAAAAATCTTATAGAGAGATTTTTTAATCAACAAGTAGAAGTTCTAGGCAGACGTGCAGAGCCATTGCCTGAAATATACTATATTGAAGGTACTCTCCAAATGGTTTGGATTAATCGCTGCTTTCCAGGGTATGGAATGAATACCCTGAAACATCCAAAATGTCCTGAATGCTGTGGTATGTAATGAACTATAATTTCATGGTTTATATTTATGAAAACTCACTTCTTTTCATGATGCCTAAATGAATGCCTATTATTTATTTTTACTACCATTTAGATATATCTCTAGCTTATTTGAAGCAGTGTTTGGAAAGACTAGGTGAATCTGAAGATCTAAAAGAAAAAAAGCTGGCTTGATTTCGGCCTTTGTCCTAATATTACGGTAAAGGGGTGGTAGCATTAGACAGTCGTCTGGGAGGAAATTCTAAGAGTAGGTGTGAGTCATTGAGAGCTACTTACCCTAGCAGGAGCCTGATGATGTATTGTTTAGAATCAATTTAGTTATTGATGAGTTTACATTTGTATAGTTCTAGAGTTGGTATATTTTTACCTTTTTGTAAATTAAGCATATGACTTGTTTTATTACCAGTTGTTTTTTCTGACTTTTGATCCTAGCTCTAAAGAGCGTGAGCGCTCTCTGGCTTTCATCCACCTTTTCCTTATTATAGAAGAGAGTTCTACAGAGGCTGTTTAGGATGAGTTAGTTCATGGATTCAGTGTCTCTGAATTTCTATTTTCAAAAGTTGACTGAGGCAAATAATCTTGTTTTATTTTATTTTTTTATTATGTTCAGTTAGCCACCACATAGTACATCATTAGGTTTTGATGTAGTGTTCAGTGATTCATTAGTTGCTTATAACACCCAGTGCTCATCACAGCATGTGCCTCCTTAATACCCACCACCCGGCTACCGCATCTCTCCACCGTCTCCCCTCTAAATCTTCAGTTTTTAAAAGGTTTTCTAATATCAATATCAATTAATTAATACCATTGTCATTCAGTCTTCTCTGATTGTTCTTTTCCACTCTTTCTACAATCTTTTTTTTTTTTTTTTAAGATTTTATTTATTTATTTGACAGAGAGAGATCATAAGTAGGCAGAGAGGCAGGCAGAGAGAGAGGGAAGCAGGCTCCCCGCTGAGCAGAGAGCCTGATGCGGGGCTCGATCCCAGAACCCTGAGATCATGACCTGAGCCGAAGGCAGAGGCTTTAACCCACTGAGCCACCCAGGCACCCCCTCTTTCTACAATCTTAAGTTAGATCAAAATCCTTTTCATATAATAGAGCACTAAATATTCTTTTTGCTTTGCTTTATTTATTTTTATTTTTATTTTTTTTCATGGTGAGAAGGTTTTTGTAGGGCAGCCTGTTCATATATAAGTACATGCTTTGCTTTATTTAATTGGGTAGATTTTACTTTTAGGTTTTTTCTCTGATTTAGTTTTTGTTAAAGGATATGAAATTCGACAAAAACGTACTTGGAAAGTTATCTTAGGAAATATGACACAGATGTAACAAACAAAACACGTATGCCAACTTTAACTATTTTCATGATCTGTGATTATGTATATCACTTCAGAGCACAGATAATGATGAAGAAAGCCTGGAAAACCAAACAGTGAAACCAGAACCTGGTAGTTTAGCTGTCTATTAAATGAATTTATATTTTCACTTAATAAAGACCTAAGATAAACTAAAAAATTTAAGTGTTTGTAACTCACTAATTCCAAGAATTTTGAAATAGTTAAGCATAGCTCTTTCAAATAAAATAAGAGAAGCACAAAAATTTCAGTACTAAAATTTTTTTGCATTTATAAAATTTTGGATAATAATGCAGTTGTCAGATTCTCTTGTTTTACTGTGTAATTGTAACACTCGGTTTGTTATGCGTTGTACTGTTTGATGAAGTTATTAAGCAGTTATTTTACTCCTGACAACAGAGCCCATGGGGAGTATGTAATGAAACTTACAAATCTCAAAAATATTTTCTGCCTACTGTTTTGCTCTCCCAGAAACATGGCCTCTGCCCGCAGAGTTTAGAGACAGGGGAGATGCATCCTTGGAACAGTTAAGGAACAACAGGTCTGCTAAGCCGCAGGGAAGAGAGTGAAAAGGAGATAATATTAAGGAAACTTGAGTTATAAATGGCCTGGGTCACAGGGGGTGTGGTTGAGATAATGCCTTTGAGATGATGTTGGAATTGAGGTAGGACTTTGAAGATGCAGGGGTAGCAGTTACTCTCCAGGGCAGGGCCTGAAGGAGTGTCGGGTTTCTGGGAGAGTTTTGCATAACCTGGGCTAGAGGAGGGGTATCAGAAGCGCTGGGGCTTAGTGGGCAAAGTGGAATAGCTCAACTTTAATGTGGCAGTAGGAGTCACATCTTTGAGTAGAGGCCAGAAATAAATTTATTTTTTGAATTTTATGGGATCATTATCGTTGCTCAGTATACTTATTAACTAGAGATTTGCTAAATTTCATCTCATGCCATCATACGGTAAATATTTCAATTTAGAATTACCTTTGTGCTGTTACTGACTGTTAGATGAATGAAGCGAGACTGAGCTCGCTTTTTGAACAGAAGTCAGTTAAGTCTAATGCGACCAACACATACAGTGGGTTTGTCTATATGACACGAGACCATCACTCCAAAATTCTTAGAGAACACGTACTACCCAAAAAGACGTTTAAAGCATTCTTTGAATTGGAAAGCAGTATAAAATATAACACTAGTTACAAGACAAAATTAGCAGATTAAATGAGCTTCATTTGAGTATAAATGGAATACTAGGAAGAAACAAGTAAAACATAGGAGGAGGGACTTTGTAAAACCACTTATTTCCAAAACGAAGACACCATGAGTTTATGTTTAACAAAGGAGATTCCTTGGGACACGAATGTTCATTATAGGAGAGAAGGTTATTTACTTTTTCTCAGCAGTAGGTGAAGTGAGCAGTGGTTCTGTCTTCTCTTTTGGATGTCTTACTTTACTCATGTAATTTTACTTGTAGATGACAGATAAAGATTGCTTGCTTATAAACTAGTGGAGACTTAACATTTCCACCCGTGTTCTTCCTCATTTCTAATTTGTTTAGCATTTTAAATTAATTTCCACTGTAAAATACTTCTCTGATTTCACATTTAGCATTGCTTATTATATGCATGATTTCGTCAATCATTTTGGCACTGAAAAAGAAGATTCTAATTAAACTGTGAATTATATATAGATGTCTCTTAATTTCATGAATTATATCCTACACATAATACAAAACCAAAGACCAGCTAGAGTATTATACTGTTTTCTGATAGAATTTTTTTAAAACATAGATTCTGAAATATGATTTCCTGGTAATTTCTGTAGTTTCTATTATTTCTGTATAACTCTGTATATCTCGTTTTTATCTTTATTTTATTCTTATCACCTCAAAAAAAAAAAACAAAAAACCTGTATGTTAAATAACATTTTTTGACATATCACACTTCACCTTCTTTTTCTTCCTCTTTAAATTATTGCAGTGGTTTTAAAACTCTGATGTGTGCCAAAATTACCCAAAGGTTTTTGTCAAAGATAAATCAATATATGGGAAGCAGACATCTACATCTGTAACAAGTGTTCTAGGTGATTCTGATATATGTGGAAGTTAGAGATTCCTGAGTGTTAGTGTGGGCTTGGCAATAGCTGGTAAAATGCTTTCCTGTTAGTGTTGGTATAGTCGTTCCTCAGCGCAGTGCTTGAATAGTAGCATTGGGAAGGCAGTACCTAGATAAGATAACATTCCTTCTACTGGTGAAACATTGTTTTTCACGGACTGTGAAATTGGCAGAAAGTAAACAGTCGTGACCAACTAGGTGTTGAAAAGAGCCCCCGGGGAGCAGCCGCACCCTGCCTGCCTGAATAGAGAGCCTGCCACTTGGGAACACAGCTTGGAGGTGCAGTAAATGTGCGGCGCACACACTGTGTGACCGGCATTCAGCTCTTAGGGAAATTTCATCTTTGCGTATTTCCTAATAGCCCCAAACCAGAGACAACCCAAATGTCCATTAATGGTAAAACATATGAAGAAACAGTGATCTGTTCATACAATGGAATGCTTTACAGGAGTGACAGTGAGTGAGCCGGGGTCACAAGCATATGGATACGTTTTATAAACATGGCTTCCAGGAAAGAAGCTAACCACCACAGAATCTACGTGATTGAGGCATAGCGAACCACTGTTACAGAGATTTATTCATGAGTGCTAAAACTATAATGCAATCCAAGGGAGTGAGTACCACACAACAGAAGAGTGTCGGCTTCTGGAGGGACGGAAGGGAGTGTGATTCGAGGGGGCACAGGAGGAATTTTGGGGGGATGCCAGTTTTCTGTTACATTCTACACTGTTTCTAGATAGGTTTCTGTGCAAATATTTGTTATATTGTATATTTATGTCTCATTTTTTCTCTCCATGGGTTCTATTCATAATAAAATGTGACAATATTAAATTTTCCCCTAAAGCTTGAACACCATTGTTAAAGGCACTGTGAAGAAAAACAATTTACGAGGGTTTTTTTTCTCTGATGATTCAAACTCATCATTTCTGTGTAGTGTCACTTGATCTTTGTCTTTATAAATTTATAATTTTAATAGAGCTATTAGTAATGGTTCAGTGGGAGTAATGAAATTATTATGAATTATTTCTGTTAAACATAGTTCTGCATTACTCTGCTGTCTCCATACTAGTTTTATTTATTTAAAACAGCTAACAATAAAAGTATGTTTCAGCATTTTGTTTACGTTGACCTTTAGATTATTTCCTATTTTTACTACTATATTAAAGGTGATTTACAATTCCACTTAATCAACTTTTATTTTTCGAGTTACTCCTTATACAGATTTACAGAAATGCGAGCACTACTTTTTAAAAAGTGAGCATTTTGACTTGGATATTTTTTGGTGTGTTATTTTATTTCAGGTTAAATGTTCACCCTATCTTAACCTCTCTCACAATAGAGGTGTAATTACAGACTTGTTTGAACTTCTTTTATTGGACTCGGAGCATCACTTCCCAAACAGTAAAAGCAGACTTTTAGGGCCAAGTAAAGTAAGGCCTGTGTCACTCATGTCACTGCACGCTGCGAGGGCTCACACCCTCCCACTCGAGGCTCGTGAACTAGACAGCATTCCACGTGGTTTTCCTCCCTTTTCCTTTCTTTCTCCCTCACTGCCCCTCCCCCTGACAGTTAAATTCTCTTGTGTCTTTCTCCCAAATTTATTTCTTTGTCTCTATTGCTATTGTAATCATCTACTTTGAATTCCATTTTCTGTGTGTGCCTGGAACAATTACGTTCTCCTCCTAACTGCTCCTCCTAACCTCTTCTCTTCAGTCCACACTTCACATTGCTTGTACTTGTACTTTTTTTTTTTTTTTAAAGATTTTATTTATTTATTTGACAGAGAGAGATCACAAGCAGACAGAGAGGCAGGCAGAGAGAGGGGGAAGCAGGCTCCCCGCTGAGCAGAGAGCCCGATGCGGGGCTCGATCCCAGGACCCTGAGATCATGACCTGAGCCGAAGGCAGAGGCTTTAACCCACTGAGCCACCCAGGCACCCTGTACTTGTACTTCTAAATTCCACATGCAGTCCCTTCATTTCTTCACTTCAAAACTTTCAATAATAAACTGCTGGCTTCATAGCATAACTCGCTGTACCTTCGATAAGCCAATTCCTACTTGTCTTTCAGCAACTCAGAAATACCTTTGTTACAATAATGGCATCATTTTATGTTTTATCCAACCAGAAATGTGTTAGAATCCAGTAACATATATGATACTTACTACTAAGTGTAAGGCCCTAGAGATACGTTGATGAATGACCTAAAAAGTTACTTCCCTGATGTTTAAATTCATCAGTCTAACAACTCATAAACAGAGAAGTGAACGAAATCATTGCACATGGTGATAGGCCCAGTAAAAAACATCCAACAAGGTGATGTGATATACTCTAGTGTATCAGTCGGGTCCGAACAGAAAACAGACGCCTACTCACTAGTATTTTGAATAACATTTAATGAAAGTGCCATTGTTAGAGGTTTGGGCAGAATAAAGGGGGCCAATAAGGTATGTTGAGGCACCTAGGACGGCAACACCTTGAAGCATTTTCCATCCCCAGGCTTGAAGGATGAAGATGAGAGAGGAAGATGCAGAAACTTACAAGGGCTGGTGCTGGAGAGATGGGCTGCCTGGTGCAGGCTGTGGGCATATGATGAGACAGTCACTCCAGAGAACCCGCAGCTAGTGAGAGGGGAACAGATGCCCTGTACCGCGGTCCTCTAATGGAGCCTCTCTTTGGCCCGACACAAAGGGAAGGGACCTGTGTGATGGAGTCTGTTGATGTCACTTCTAAGAGGCCTAGAACAGCTCAGAGAAGGGTGGGAAATGTACCCGGCTGGGGTTCAAATGAGACTGACCATCAGGGAGAGTAAGTAGGGTTTGGACAGAGGACTGAAAGCTACATTAATTGGATTTCAAGGAAGACTTCACTCAAAAAGTGACCCTTGAGTTGCGCCCTATGTGATAAGAAGCAGATCATGCAGAGATCTGCGAACCAAGTTTTCCTGGCAGAGAGAAAACATACAAAGGCCAGACTTAGCACGGCATGCTTAACAATGCACTACTGGCCATGGCCATAGAGAACGTGGATAGATTTAGCATGTTTAAGAGGCACAAGAAAAGAAAATTATTCATGGATTGTAAAAGCTTGAGGAGGATGGGAGGAATGAAGTGTGACTCTTACGTTTAATCATGAGTAGGTGGTATAACATCTCTCAGTTGGATTGTTTTGTATTATGTAAAGTTGCAGTCTGATTTTATCTCACAGAATGCTCAATTTCTCAGGCCCATTCATTGAAAAGTTCATGCTTTACTCTGCTCTCTCATATTTGTATAGATAGGTTTCTGAGCACCAGATCTGTTGTTTCGTTACATACTCATCTATCTCTTCACCGATTAGGGTAACTTCATGAGTTTTGATCTCTGGTAAGGCAGGTCCTTGTGCATTCTGAGGCCATTGCCTCTCCATTTAAATTTTTCAGTCAGTTTGTCAAGTCCTACAAAAATGGCTATTGGATTTTGATTGTGACTTCACTGAATCTATAAATCTATTTGGGAGAGTGGCCACCCTACTGATATTGTATCTTCCGATTAATTAACGTGTGTGTGTGCATACGTGTGTGCTTATGGGTATGTGTTTGTGCATCTTCATTTAAAAATCTTCCTTTACATCTTTATTTAAATGTGTCCCCATTGTAATTGTTCTCAGAGATCTTACAAATATTTTACTTCTGTTTATATCTAGGTACTTGATATTTTAGAACTTTTTATTTTGATATAATAGTAGACTTCAGGAAGGTTAGAAAAATATACAAAGCTTTTTGGGATACCTTTCACCAAACTTATTGCTGTAGACTATGTTTGTATCCCCCCAAAATTCATAGGCCGAAACCTAATCTCCAGCGTGGTGGTATTTGGTGGTGGGGCTTCTAGGAATTGACTTTTGTAGATGGTCTAAGGTGAGGGTCCAGTGTTACTCACTTGCATATGGGTATTGTTTCCCAGAATCATTTGTTAGAAAGACTATGCTTTACCCATGGAATGATCTTGGCTTTCTTGTTAAACATCAGTTGACCATGTATGGGAGGGTTTATTCCTGGGATTTCTCTTCTGTTCCATTGGTCTGTGTGTCTGTGTTTATGCCACACTGTTTTGATAACTGTAGCTTTGTAATGAGGTATTTTTTTATTTGTTTGTTTTTGTTTTTTTAAAGAGAAACCAAGCAGGGAGGGGGGCTAAGGGAGAGAATCCCAAGCAGGCTCCACACCCAGTACAGAGCCCAGTGTGGAACCCAACATGGGGCTCCGTCCCACAACTCTGAGATCATGACCCAAACATAAATCAAGAGTCAGACACTTAACCAAATGAGCCACCCAGATGCCCGAACTTTGTAACAAGTTTTGAAATCAGGAAGTGTGATTCCTCCAGTTTCCCCTTTCTTTTTCAAGATTTTCTCGTTAACTTGTAGATACTTGAGTTTCTGTATGGATTTTATGATGGTATTGTTTTGTTCTGGAAAAAAAAAAAAAAAACCCAAAAAACAAAAAACTAACCCATGCAACTGGGATTTTATCTGATAGGGACTGCATTGAATCTATGGATTGTTTTGAGTAGTATTGGAATTTTAACCTTAATGATATTAAGTCATCTAATCCAATAATACAGATGTCTTTCCAATTGTTTCTGTCTTCTTTAATTTCTTTCAGCAATGTTGTGTAGTTGTCATGTACTGGTCTTTTACCTCCTTGCTTAAATTTGTTTCTGAACATTTTATTCTTTTTGATGCTTTTGTAAATGATTTTTAAAACTTCCTCTTGAATTTTTCATTGTTGATTTTAGAAATGAGTGTATTGACTTAATATGGTGCAACTTTGCTGAATTTATTAGATTCATAGGGGTTTTTTTTGAGTCATAAAATCATATCTATGAACAGAAATAATTTTATTCACTTTCAGTTGGATTCCTTTTATTTCTTTTTCCTACCAGATTACTGTGTCTAGAACTTCCAGTATGTTGCGTATAAATGGCAGATGGGGACATCTGTGTTGATTTTGATCTTGGGGGGGAAGCTCCAGTCTTTCTTTGTTAAATGTGATATTAGCCATGAGTCTGTCAGGTATGGCCTTCGATATGTTTAGGAACTTTTCTTCCATTCATAGTTTATTATTTTTGTCATGAATGAGTGTTGACATTGGGAAAATGTTTTTTCTGTATCTGTTGAGATTAGCTTGTGTTGGGTTTTTTCTCCCTTTATTGTGTTAATTTGGTGTATTACGTTGATCAAGTTTTCATACGTTAAATCATTCTTGCATTCTGGGAATAAAACCCACTTGGTCAGGGTGTATAGTCCTTTAATATGTTGCTGAATTTGGTTCTTTGTATTTTGTTGAGAATTTTTGCATCTATACTCATAAGGGATATTGCACTGTATTTTTCTTGTACTGTCTGGTATCAGGGTAATGCTAGCCTAGGGGGTTTTCCTTCATTTGCAAACTTCTGGATGAGTTTGAAAAAAGAATTTGTGTTACTTCTTGTTTAAACTTCAGTAGAATTCGCCAGTGAAGCCCTGTGATCCTGGGCTATTCCTTATGGGCAGGTCTTTGATTACCGATCCAGTATCTTAGCAGTTATAGGTCTATTCGGATTTTTTATTTCTTTATGTGTCATTTTTAGTGGATCAGTGTTTCTAGAAATTTGCCCATTTCATCTAGGTTACTCAGTTTGTTGGTGTACAATTATTCATAATATAATTTATATAATATGTAAAATCAGTAGAAATGTTCCTACATTCACTAATATTGTGATTTTAGTGTTTTGAGTCTTTTCTCATTTAATCTTAGTCTACCTGAAGTGGTCAATTTCGTGGATCTTTTCAAAAGAACCAACTTTGGGTTTTGTTGATTTTTCCATATTGTATATATTATATGTAGTATATGTATAATATATGTATTAACCTCACCTTTAAGCTTTATTATTTCCTTCATTCTGCAGGCTTTGTGCTGTTTGTTCCACTTCTCCTAGTTCCTTAAGCTAGTTTATTTGAGATCTTGCTTCTTTTTTGTTGTATGTGTTGGGGGGTATAAATAATACTCTTAGTACATATTTTCCTGCATCCCGTAAGTTTTGGTATATTGTGTTTTCATTTTTATTTCTCTCGTAGTATTTATTTCCTTTGTGTTTATTAATCAATGCATTGATTGTTTAATAATATATTCTTTGATTTCCTAGTATTTGTGAATTTTCCGGTGTTTTTAATTTACTCATTTCTAGCTTTATTCTGTTGGGATCAGAAAAGATACTTCATTGATTTCAATCTTTTAAAATGTATTAAGACTTCTTTCTTTTTTCGCCCAACCTGTGGTCTGTCCTGGAGAATGTCCCATGTGCATTTGATAAAAATGTGTATTTAGCTATTCTAGTGCAGGCTTCTGTGTATGTCTCTCTAAGTCCTGTTGGTTTATAGTTTTGTTCAAGCCCTGTACTGATCTTTTGTTTAGCTGTTACTATTAAAAGTGGGGTTTTCAAGCCACTATTTTGAATAACTTTTTTCTCCTTGAATTCTATCATTTTGCTTTATATATTTTGGAACTCTGTTATTAGGAAGAAGTTGATTCTGCTTTTTTTAAAAAAATCTAATCTGACAATGTCTACCTTTTAATTGGGATCTTTAACCCAATTTATTTATTTATTTTTATTAACATATAATGTATTATTTGCCCCAGGGGTACAGGTCTGTGAATCATCAGACAGCACATTTCACAGCACTCACCCTAGCACATACTTTCCCCAGTGTCCATAATCCAGCAACCCTATCCCTACCTCCCTACCCACCAGCAACCCTCAGTTTGTTTCATGAGATTGAGAGTCTCTTATGATTTGTCTCCTTCCTGATCCCATCTTGTTTCATTTCCCCCCCGCCCCCCACAACCCTCCGCCTTGCCTCTCAAATTCTTCATATCAGAGAGATCATATGATAATTGTCTTTCTCTGATTGACTTATTTCGCTTAGCATAATACTCTCTAGTTCCATCCACATCATTGCAAATGGCAAGATTTCGTTTCTCTTGGTGGCTGCATAGTATTCCATTGTTTACATATACCACGTCTTCTTTATCCATTCATCTGTTGAGGACACCTAAGTTCTTTCCACTGTTTGGCTATTGTGGACATTACTGCTATAAACATTCGGGTACACGTGCCACTTCGGATCACTACATTTGTTATCTTTAGGGTAAATACCCAGTAGTGCGATTGCTGGGTCATAGGGTAGCTCTGTTTTCAACTTTTTGATGAACCTCCACACTGTTTTCCAGAGTGGCTGTACCAGCTTGCATTCCACCAACAGTATGGGAGGGTTCCCCTTTCTCCGCATCCTCGCCAACATCTGTCGTTTCCTGACTTGCTAATTTTAGCCATTCTGACTGGTGTGAGGTGGTATCTCACTGTGGTTTTGATTTGTATTTCCCTGATGCTGAGTGATGTTAAGCACTTTTTCATGTGTCTGTTGGCCATTTGAATGTCCTCTTTGCAGAAATGTCTGTTCATATCTTCTGCCCATTTCTTGATTGGATTATTTGTTCTTTGGGTGTTGAGTTTGATAAGTTCTTTATAGATATTGGATACTAGCCCTTTAT
>CM052887.1:2552236-2571783 GCA_028534135.1 Potos flavus | reverse complement strand
GGATGTTGAACCAACCTTGCATCCCAGGAATAAATCCCATTTGGTCGTAGTGAATAATCCTTTTAATGTACTGTTGGATCCTATTGGCTAGTATTTTGGTGAGAATTTTTGCATCCGTGTTCATTAAGGATATTGGTCTGTAATTCTCCTTTTTGTTGGGGTCTTTGTCTGGTTTTGGGATCAAGGTAATGCTGGCCTCATAAAATGATAAACCCAATTTAATGTGACAATTGATATTCTTAGGGTTAAGCGTATCATCTCACTGTTTTCTATTTCCCATCTTATTTTTCCCTTTTTTCCTAGTTTTCTTCATTTGATTAAATCAACTGAATATAGTTTATGATTGCATTAATCTTGCTGTTTACTTATTAAGTACAAGTCTGTATGTTTTTATTATAGTGGTTGCTTTAGGCTTGTAGTGTATACCATTAATTTATTGCAGTATACCTTTAATACAATACCATTTCACATAAGCTGTAAGCATCTTACATAGTATACTTCCGTTTCTCTTCTCTTGACCTTTGTGCTACTCTTGACATCCATTTTAGGGTTTTTTTTTTAGAGATTTATTTATTTATTTTAGAGTATGTGCATGTGTGCGCGCAAGAGAGAAAGGTTTACGCGCACAAGCGTGCAGGGTAAAGGGAGAGGGAAAGAGAGATTCCTGAGCAGACTCCCTGCTGAGCATAGGGCCTGATGCGGGGCTAGATCTCCGGACTCTGAGATAATGACCTGAGCCAAAATCAAGAGTTGGATGCTTAACTGACTGAGCCAGCCAGGGCCCCAGCATCCACTTTAGTTTTATGTATATCACAAATCTCACACCACATTGTTATTATTTTTATTAGCTGATTATCTTTTATGGGGATGTAAATAATAATAAAATCTCATGTATTTATCCATGTAATTACCATTTCCAGTGGTGTTCATTCTTTGCATAGACACATGTCCATCTGTAGTTGTTTTCCAGTGGCCTGAAGGATTTTATTTATCTATTCTGGTGTGACTCTGCTACTGACAACACTTCATCTTCTTAATTTCCAAAACAAATCTTTAGTTTTCTTCTTTGAGCTGTTTTGTTTACTGGATATAGAAATGTAGGTTGACAATTGTTCTGTTCTTTATACATTTTCCAGTGTTTCCCCTTGTGTTCTAACTTGAATTCCTTCCAGTGGGAAGTCTGCTGTCATCTCTGTTTTTCGGAGTATCCTTTAAAGAGTTTCTCTTTATCCCTGCTTGTGAGGAACTTACATATCGTGGACCTCAGTGCAGTTTTCTTCATGATTCCTGTGCGAAGAGTCTGGCTTTGAGTATGTTGGATCCGTGGACACTCGGTGCTCTTCAAATTCAGAAAATTGTTCTGCTATATTTATTCAAATTATTTTTTATTAACCCCTTCTCCTTTAGAGATCAAGTTAAAAGCCTGTGAGCTTGACGGACATTTTCTCACAGCTTTTTTTCATCTTATTTTAAGTCAAATAATTAACATATAGTGTATCATTAGTTTCAGACGTAGAGTTCAGTGATTCATCAGTTGCGTATAACACCCAGTGCTCATTACATCACATGCCCTCCTTAATATCCATCACCCAGTTACCCTATCCCCCCCCCACCAACTCCCCCTCCAGCAACCTCAGTTTGTTTCCTAGAGTTAAGAGTTGTTTGTTGCGTTTGAGCTGGCAAACCCCGAGACGGCAGATGAAAAGATGACTCCAGACATCTGAGTAGGAGAAAGGAGAGGCTTGGGGACTAGACGCTCTAGCAGAGAAAGTCCCTGTGCCAAGCTTTGTCTCCATTTTTATTGGGGTCTTATCAATACATCAGGTGCAAGTGAGGGGGCAAAGTGAGGGGGCAAGAGTAACTTTAATGGTTGGGAATAATATATGGGGCAGCGTGTGGTATGGGCGAGGCAGCAAGGAGTCTGTGAAGTACATGACCACCACAGGTGCCTGTTTTTCTTCAAAATTTAAACATTGACTCCTTGATGAGAACCTTGAGCCGCGGTAAGGATCTGGCCATTTTCAACCAAGACACTTCAAGGGAGGCCAGTGTTCCGGGCATTCCTCCTTCACTTTTCAATTAGTCTCATCCAGGGAGGCACCTACCAATCCAGGCACTGCGATTTCCCACAAAGAGTCTCTTATGGTTTGACTCTCTCTCTGGTTTCGTCTTATTTTATTACTTCCCCTCTTCCCATATGATCCCGTTTTGTTTCTTAAATCCCACATAGGAATGAAACCATATGATAATTGTCTTTCTCTGACTGACTTACTTCACTTAGCGTAATATCCTCCGGTTCCATCCATGTCATCGCAAATAGTAAGATTTCATTCTTTTTGATGGCTGAGTAATATTCCTCTGTGTGTGTGTGTGTGTGTGTGTGTGTACCAACCACATCTTCTTTATCCATTCATCTGCCCGTGGACATTTCAGCTCTGTCCACAGTTTGGCTATTGTGGGCATTGCTGTTATGAACATTGGGATGCATGTGCCCCTTCTTTTCACTACATCTGTATCTTTGGGATTAGTACCCAGTAGTGCAATTGCTGGGTCATAGGGTAGCTCTATTTTTAACTTCTTGAACCTCCATACTGTTTTCCAGAGTGGTTGCACCAGTGTGCATTCCCACAAATGGAGTATGAGCTTTCCCCTTTCTCCGCATCCTTGCCAACATCTGTCATTTCCTGAGGACTAAAATTCTCACAGCTTTTTGTTGATCTCTTCATAGAGAGAGTTTTCCGTGTGTTTTATTTTGGAGTTCCTGTTTGTCACCTCTTCACACTTACTCATCTTTTCTTTGGCAGTGTCCCATAGACCGTTAAGCTTACCCCGTGTACTTATTCGTCTCACACATCTTGGTTTTGACCTCCAAAAAACACTTTTTATATCTTCCATGTATTAAGTTTTGAATTTATTGGAATATTGTCATATTAATTGTTTTAATGTTTTCTACTAGTTCTCACTGATTGTTCAGAGGAGATGGCAATTTATTTTTCTTTTTACTATGAATCATATTTTCTTGCCTCTCATATAGTTGATTTTTCACTGAATGCCAGACATTACGCATGTCTTGTTGCTTGTTGAATATTTTTGTATTTCTGTTTTTTGGGTTTTTTTGTGTGTGTGTGTTTTGTGTGTGTGCATTTTGTTCTGGCACACAGATCAGTTGTTTGGAAACCAGAGTTCAGTCTAGGCTAATTATTCCCTCCTATTGCAATAATTTTCTCTTGACTCTGGCCATATGCCTATCATTCATGAGAGTTTCCATACTGACTCATGGTACTATGCACTAAAACCAGCCCTGCATCAACACTGGGGACTCTTACATTATAGTATGGCAATGGAATCTAAAAGCTTATGTCCTAAGAAGACAATGGAATGCTATGTGTTTTATGACTAGCCTCAGAAGTCACCTTGTGTCACTTTTGCCATACTCAAAATGTCTACTCAAGTTCAAACGGAGGTGACACGGACTCTACTGCTCAATTAGGTCTCAATTTAAGAATGTTTAGGAGGGGGTATATTGTGTTTGCCACCTTTGGGAAAGTCCTTTGTATTTCTATATACATTTTAGAATCAGCATGGCCAATTTCCGTTTTCAGTAACCCTGATAGAATTATGACCTGGAGAGAATGTGCTTTTGTATTCATGAGCTATTTTATTTTTTCATTGTTATCGTGGCATAATTGATGAAATTGTGCATAAGACATACAACTTGAAAAAAAAAAAGACATACAACTTGATATTTTGATATATGTATACATTGTGAAATAATTGCCACAAGCTGATTAACATATGCATTATCTCCCATTATCTCACATGGGTACCATTCGTGTGTGTAGTGAGATCGCTTGCTATCTACCCCTTCAGTAAATTTCAGGTTTGCACTGTTATTAATTATAGTTACATTGCTGTATTTTGATCTCTAGAAATTAATTCATCCTGCATAACTGAAACTATAATATCTCCTCATTTCTCCCTCCTACCAGCCCCTGGCAACCACCATTCTACCATCAGCTCCTTTGAGTTTGACTGTTTTAGATTGTGCATGTAAGTGAAATCATGCAGTATTTGTCTTGCTGTGTCTGCTTTATTTCACTTAGCATAATGTCTTCCAGGTTCATCCATGTTGACACGAATGGCAGAATTCCTTCTTTGTTAAGGCTGAATAATATTCCATTGTATATATAAATCACATTTTCTTCTTTTATTCGTGGATGGGCATTTAGGTTGTTTCCATATTTTGACTTAAATATTTGCAAACCATGTATCTCATAAGGGCTTAATCCCCCAAATATGTAAGGAACTCCTACAACTCAATAGCATAAAAACAAGTAATCCAGTTAAAAAGCAGGCAAATGACCTGAATAGACATTTCTCCAGAAGACATGCCAATGGCCAACAGGTATATGGAAGGGTACTCAGAATTGCTAATCACCAGGGAAATGAAAATCAAAACCACAATGAGATATCACATTATTATCAGTAAGACAAGAAGACAAGAGATAACAAATGTTGGTGAGAATGTGGAAAAGAGACTCTTGTGTACTCTTGGCGGGAATGTGAATTGCTATAACTATTACAGAAACCAGTGTGGAGGTATCTCTTTCTCTAGGTCTTCTTAAATTTCTCATCCGTATTTTGTCATTTTCAATGAGAATGCCTTACACATTTTTACTCTATTTTAAATTTTTTTAAATTTAGTTTTCAATTGCTGATTGTTAAAAAACAAATAAAAATTTATTTTGTATGTAGGATTTATTTCCTATGATCTAAACTTAGTTATAGCAGATTGTTTGTAGACCCCTCTGATCTGCTATGTAAACAATCATATGGGTTAGCAAATAAAGTATTACTTATTCCTGTCCAATCTTCGTACTCCCTATTTCTTCTTTCTTGTTGCAGGGGCCTTGAGTAAATATTTAATATAAATTATGAAAATAAATATGCTTATCTTGTTTCCAATCTTAGGAAGAAAACATGTGGTATTTCACCTTGAAGTATAATGCTAGCTGTCGGGTTTGTTTTTTACATGTTCTTTATCAGATTAAGAAATTCCTATTTATTATTAGTTTATGAACTATTTTATTATGGATGAGAGTTGGATTTTGTCAGCTGCTTTTCTGCATTTATTAAAACTACGAAGTATATTAAATCTTTAAAAATATTTATCGAACTTTACATTCCTTGGACAAACTCCACTTCATCATTACATATTGCTGGATTTAATGTGCTAATATTTTAAGGAATTGTATTATTTATATTATGCATTTTATTATAATTTCTTTCTCATTTTTAGCAATCATGAATATGCCAGGCATTAAAAACGAATTGGCAATCTTCTTTCTTACTATGTATTCTGAAAAATCATATATATATAGATATGATACATATGTATTATGTATATATATGTGTGTATATATCAGACATATGTTCATGTCTATATATGTATTAATAGTATTTTTTCCTCAAGTAATTCATAGAATTCACCAATGAAACTGTTTGGGCTAGGAGCTGTATTTGTGGGGAATATGTATATATTTATTTTGAGAGAGAGAGAGTGCAATGAGTAGGTGGGAGGGGTAGAAGGAGAAAGAGATCTCAAGCAGGCTCCATGCCCAGCATGGGAACTGACACAGTCTTATAGCCGTGAGATCATGACCTGAGCCCAAATCAAGAGTTGGACACTTAACCAACTGAGCCACCTGGGTGCCTCGGGAAAATATTTTTTAATCAACTTTATTAAGGTGTCATAAATGCACACATGTTAATTTTAGTGTAAACATTTTAATTGCACAGTTCAGTGAGTTCTGACATGCCTACTCATTGATTTAACCAGTACCCCTATGGAGGTGTAGAAATTTCTCTTCCGCAAATTGTTCCCTTTCACCACTTCATAATCACTCACAACTGCTTAATAAATATCTATTCAACTCGTCGTAGGCATTTGGGTTGTTTCTAGTTTGGGCTATTATGAATAAAGCATATATGAACATTTCTTTGTGAGTTTTTGTGTGGAGTTATATATTTTTTTCTCTTGGATAAAATTACATGAGAGTTAAGGTGTAGAGTAATATGGAAAGGTATGTGTAACCCGTTAAGAAACTCCTATAATTTATACAGTTTTGGTTGGATGATTTTCATCCATGGATGATCTCAGCAATGTACGAGATTTCTACTTGTTTCACATTCTTGCAGTCTTGATATTGTCCATTTTTTTACATTTTAACCATCTCAATCAGAGTACAGTACTATCATTTGTAGTACAATTTACAGTTACCATACAACTAGTGGTATGGTATCTTCTTATGTTCTCTGTGAGTTCTCATACATATTCTTTTGTGAATTGTTATTCAGATATTTTCCTCTACCCTTTTTATCAGGTTATTTTTCTTCTAAATATTGACTTATAAAGGTTTATTTATATTTTATGGAAATAAGTCCATGTGTATTCTCTGTCAACTTTCTGAATGGTATCTTTCAAATATCGGAAGTTCTAATTTTGATAAAACTAAGTTTCTCAGTTTTTTTCTTAATGGCCCAAAGATACTGTATTCATCCAGGAAATTTCTGCTTATCCCAAATTCATAAAGCATTTTTCCTATTTCCTTCTAGAAATATTCACTTTGTCTAATGTGGCCTTGCTAAACACAGTTATTGTGTTGAGTTTATTTTTTTATTTTTAGGACTTTTTTCATACCTAATCATGTCACATAGGAATAATGACAGTCTCACTTTTTTGATTAGTTTCCATCCCCTTTGTTTTTATTGCCCCATTAGTCTACCTCACATGTTCAGAAAAGGGCTCAACAGAATGGTGAGAGTTGGCATCTTTTTCCTCTTCCACTTGTCACAACCCACAGGCTTTCCCATTAGGTGCGAAACTAGTTGAAGACTTTTCAGAGGTACCATTGATTGATGTAAGAGATTGTCTTCTATTCCCTATTTATTTTTATTCTTTGATTATGAATGAAATTGAATTGTCATTTTTTTTACACACTATTGAGATAATCATGTATTTTTTATCTATTTTATGATGCATTGATAGATACACAGATGTTGAACTGACCTTGCGTAAGCTAATGTAATGTAAACTACATGTGGTCATCATTTATAATTTCTATATATCACTGGGTTTTATATGCTAACAGTTATGGATTTTAATATCTGTATTCATGAGGGACTTCAGTCTGTACTTTTGAAAATATTTATAAAATTTTAGTATTAGGGCAGTACTGTTTAAAAGATGAATCGCAATCATTCCTTCTTGCTTTTTCTAAATAGTTTGTGTAAAATTTATATAATTTTCTCAAGTGTTTAATTCTTCATCGAAGCTATCTGTACCCACACGTTTATTTTTGTTTGGTTTTGCTTTTCGGGGGAAGGTGTGTGTGTGGCAGAGATTTATTATGGCGGTTTGGAAACAAATCTCTTTTTTATAATGATATATTTCAAACATCTAGAAATATAGAAAATGATCCTGTAAACAAGTATGCACATATATCATTCCAGCAAATAAACAAGTATGTCATCTATTCAAAACAGTTTATATTGTCACTTCATATTCTAAGATTTAAAGCAATTTAAATATGAAACAGTTGAAACCTCCTGTAAATTAGGCCTCCACAGTCCATTGCCTTTCCTTTCTGCTCAGATATATCTGTTATCAGAATTTGGTATTTTTTATCCCAATTCAGGATGTTTGACTTCTAACTTTTTTATTGCAGTAATCAGTAATGATAGATAGTATTGGTTTCCGTGAATACACATTGTCTTCCTTAACTTTTGTAATTTGCTTTGTTTGGGCTCAACATTGACTTAGAATTAACTTCTCATTTTAAAATTATACAGTTTAATGACTTGGACATGCGTATATTCATGAAACTATCAGTACAATCAAGAAAAGGATCTTTGCCACAATACTTAATTTTGCTTATGCCCTTTTATAATTGATATTTGATAGTACTTCCACATCCATTCCCAAGTACTTGATATGCTTTGTGTCACTATATATTGGCATGCATTTTTATAACTTTCTATAAGTGGAGTCATGCAGTATATAATGTTTGAATACTTTCACTCAGCAGAATGATTTTGAGATTCACCAGTGTTATTGCATGTATTAATAGTTTGTTCTTTATTGCTGGGTTAGTATTCCGTTGTATGGATATACCACATTTTGTTTATCCATTCACCTGATGATGGACATTTGGGTTGTTTCCAGTTTTAGGCCATTACAAATAAAGCTGCTATGAACATTCCTGTACAAGTCTTTGTGTGGACATATGTTTTCAGTTCTCCTGGGAAAATACCTATGACTGCGATTGCTGGGTCATACGGTAAGTGTATGTTTAACTTTATAAAAAAAAAAAAAAAAGCCAAATTGTTTTCTTAAGGCTGTACAATTTCATGTTCTACCAGCAAAGTTGGGGAGTTCCAGTTATTCTAAATCCTTTCCGAAGCATAGTATGGTCACTCTTTTTAATTTTAGCACTTTCAGTGTGTGTGTATGTAGTGGTATCTCATTGTGGTTTTAATTTTAAATTTCCTTTTAAAAAGATATTTTCAAGTTCCTATTGGATATTGGTATTTCGTTTGCACAGTATCTGTTTAAATATCTCTCCCATTATTTAAGTGGTTCTTTGTCTTACTGAGTTGTAAGAGTTCTTAATATAGTATAGACAAAAGTCACTTTCCAATATACAGGTTTGCCCCACCATCTGAAATTTCACTTTATGCCACTTTGATTTTATGAAAGACCTACCTTAGAATGGGTTTTCATTACCTAAAGAAAATCCAGGAGGATTTCCACTTCTATGAAGTGGTAGTTGCTTCTTTGCTTTGCACCATTTCAGCTTCCAAAGCGTTTCCTGGGTGTGCCCTGCTTTCAGATAGCGAGGGGAAGCTGTATGTGCGTGAATGCATTTTCCCAGACTGTGGCCTGCTTTCATGTTTTCAGAGAAAAACACTGAAGTCCAATTTGCTAATTGTTTATCCTGTGGTTCTTTTATTTTTATGTTCTAATAAACCTTTGCATATTGTAAGATCACAAAGATTTTCTCCTGTGCTTTTCATTTAGTCCTTCTGGGTTGTACATTCAGGTCTGTGGTCCATTTGAGTTAATATGTCTGTTTGGTACAAGGTAAGGGTTGATGATCATTTTTTTGTTATCATACAGTTATCCTATCCTGGTGATCTAGCACGATTTGTTGAAAACTTCTCTTTCTCCGTTAGAATTTCCTGGTACCGCCTGTTGAAATTCAGTGGATATCTTCGTGTAGGCTTGATTTTGCTCCATCCATCCATATCTTTTATTTCAGCAATCCGAAAGTGTCGATTGCTGGAGCTTCATAGTAACTATTACCCTACATTTAAAAAATTGCTTTGGTCGTTCTCCTTTTTGAGTTACCACATACAGTTTCGAATTAGCACGCCAATTTCTGTAAACAAGCCTGCTGCAGTTTGAATAGATTGCATTGATTCTAGAGACAAAATTGATAATAATTGTCATCCCAAACGCATACACTCTTCTTACGGTGAACATGGTTATCCTCTGTCTGCGTAAATTACTTTAAATTTGTTTCAAAGATGTTTTGTAGTCTGCATATTTTCTCCTTGGATTTATTCTGAAGGATGGCATGGGGTTTTTTGTTCTTGTTTTTAATAATTTGCAACGTAAATGGTATTGTTTTTAATGATTTAATTTTTCAGTTAGCATATAAGAGTGCAGTGGATTTTTTTGAAGAGGATATTAAATCATTTATTGATGACATGTGATATTGTATGATATACAGGCTTCATTCCCATTTATAATTTTATCTGATACCATAATTCAATTTAGATATGTTACAAAGGATATGCCAACAATCATATTTAATAACCAGATAAACTCTTTGACTTTGCTTGGATGATTTTTAAATGGTGAACTCCAAGTCACAAATAACTTAGTATGTCAGTTCAACTGTATCAAAGTTTCTGGAGACAATGACTTCTGTGTCCAGGCAGGTTGTATATCAATTTTGAATGGAACCTGGAATCATCTTGAAGGAATTCTAACTTTACATTGTTGGGGTAGTTTACCAGAATGGCTTCAGAGTAGCCTGAGTTTATGCTACATTTTTCAAAAGATACATTCATTCAACATCATGATCAGACTGTTAAATTTAGCAATCAGTAGCATGGGTGCAAAAAAAAAAAAAAAAATCTACATAAAAACCCTTTGTTGGAATGCTTTACACTCTCCATGGAACAGAAACTAAAATAACCTGTTACACTATTCCTGACAAGTACAGTCCTTGAGTTTTTTTCCATGCACGTGAGTATTGTCTGAAATATGTCTTCTTTGTGGCAGCTAAGACCTACCACCACTGTGTTTGGCTCAGTTCATAAATCTCTTGTAACCTGTAGCTCCCCCGTCATTCTCTGGCTCTCCTCCCCTGCTCAGCTTGCTTTACTGAGATTAATTAAGATGTTCCAGCACTGTCACAGCTCCTGTTTCTACTGGAACCACCACAGCCACCTTCATTGTGTGGTTTGGCAGAACATTGGCCTCTACCAGCTTAGGGGTTAGAGCTCCTGCCTCCAAAATTTCCCTTGCTCCTTGGGTCCAAAGTGAGAAGATGAATTGTTGCAGTTAACAGAATCATTACATTCTCCCTCGCCTCCAGAATAGCTTCTGTCATTACCATGTCCATGATAACCATCCCCACTGCTTCCATATTCACCACCACCTTGACTGCCACCAAAGCTGCCTCACTTCCTGAAGTTCCTCCGTGACTACTGCCGAAGTTTCCAGAACCACATCGACCTCTTTGGCCGGATGCAGCACTAGCCGTCTTTCACTTAGATAGGGCTTTTCTTACTTCACAGTTGTGGCCATTCACAATATGGTGTTTCTGAATGATAATCTTGTCTGCAAAGTCGTGGTCATCAAATATTACAAAAGCAAAGCTCTCTTCTGGCCATTGTCTTAGTCATGATTGCAATCACTTCAGTTTTCCCATACTTCTCAAGATCTCTTAGGTGATGTTCTTCAGTATCTTCTTTAATGCCACCAACAGAAATCTTCTTCACAGTTAAGTAGGCACCAGGTCTTTGCAGATGTTCTCTTGAGACAGCCCTCTTTGGTTCCACGACTCTTCCATCCACCTTGTGTGGCCTTGTGTTCGTGGCTGCATCCACGTCTTCTGCAGTGGCATACATGACAGACAAAACCTCCCGAGTGCTTGGCGTTTGGATCTCTCATTACTACACAGTCCATGACCATTCCCCCTTGCTCGCAATGGCTCCTCAGACTCGTATTGGCTGTTGAAAGACCAAACCTCTGATGAAGAGCTTCCACAGTTATCTGGGCTCTTTGGGAGACTGTGATTTAGACATGACTGCAGGGGAAGGGGAGACTTTAATGATGCTTATTCAATGGCATCCACAGGCAGAAAGCAAGTACAGTTGATTTGTAAATACTGACCTGGATCATGTGACTGTTTAATTCACTGATTAGATCTCGAAATTATTTTGTATACTCTATATATTTTTCTTAAATGAATAAACCTATCATGTGCAAGTAAAAGCAGTTTTATTTCTTTGTCTTATAATTATGCCTTTTATTTTTTTACTTGTTTTATCGCATTTGCTAGCTCCTCCAATACAGCCTTGAATAGAAATAAAAAGAGATATTCTTGCCCTGTTCCCAATATTAGAGAGTAATAACTTTTTACTTTTAGTAAAAATGGTAGGATTTTCTTTCATGCTTGTTGTCAGTTTGAAGCGGTGGCCGTACCATTCTTGGTTTGCTGTAATCATGAATAGTTAATGAATTTTGTCCTATACTTTATTTGCAACTTTTAAAATAATCAGATGGTTTTTGTCCTTAATTATGTTAGTGTAGAAATTTGCATTGATTGATTTTCTAATGTTGAAACCACCTTGCATGTCCAATTTCCCTTTTGATATCTTCTTTATCCTATTGATCTTTCAAGAGAAAATAAATTTCCACATATTTGTGAACTTTCCACTTTTTCTTATGTAATGGATTTCCAGCCTCATTCTGTTGTGATTATAAATGATTTGTATGCCAGTCTTTTAGGGTCTGTATTGTGGCCCAAATATTCTTTATCCTAAGAAATATTCCATGTACACTTGAGAAAAATGGGTATTCTGTCACTGTGGGTGAAGTGCTTTATGTATGTCTGTTAGGGTTAATTGGCTTAATTGTGTTGTCAGTCCTCTGCTGATCTTCTGTCTAAAAACTTTATCCACAGGCTCCTGGGTAGCTCAGTTGGTTAAGCATCTGCCTTTGGCTCAGGTCATGATCCCAAGGTCCTGGGAGCGGGGAGCCTGCTTCTACCTCTCCCTCTGCCTACCTCTCTGCCTACTTGTATGCATGCTCTCTTTCTCTCTGTCAAATAAATAAATCTTAAAAAAAATAAAACTCCATGATTTGAAGTGAGGTAATGAAATCTCTAATTATTACCATAAAGCTTTGTCAATTTTTCCCTTAATTCTGTCAGTTTGCTTTATATATTTTGTGTACCTAGTGTTGTATATATTTTTATAATTGTTATATCTTGGTGAATTGACCCTTTTATAAGTATGTAGTTTCCTTCTTTTCCTCTTATAACAGTTTTTGACTATTCTATTTATATATTAGTACAGCTATCTAGCTTTTTTTTTGTTACTATTTTCATGGAATATCTTTTTCTATTCTGTCATTTTCAATCTGTTTATTTTGATCTGAAGTGAGTCTCCTCCACATTGCATATAGTTGTATCGTGCTTTATTTATTCATTCTGTCAATCTCCAACCTCTGATAGTGGAATTTAATCCATTTATGTTAAAAGTAATTACAGATGGGTAAAAGCATTTCTGCCATATTACTATTTCCAGTCTGTTGATTGTTTTCCTAGTTAATTCTGAGAGTTTTTGCTTGATTTTTTTCATGTTTTTTTTTGGTTGGGATGGCCTTTTGGAGTTACCAGTACTTTTGTGGTATCACTGTCTATTGATGTTCTGAAACTTTTGTTTCTCTTTATTCTACAGAATGGGCAATTCCTGTTGGTATATCTTCATATTTACTGACATATTCTACTTTTGTCATTATTTTGCTATTAAATGTATTAAATACATCTAGGTTTTTTTTTTAACATTTTAGTTTTGGTGGTCTAGAATTTTATGTGCTTTAGAACTTCCATTTTTCTGATGCAATTTTCCAGTCTGCTTAGTTATTATGATAATGTATGTCCTTGGATACATTTATGCTAGCTGCTTTAAAGTCTTTATGGCTAATTACCACATCTGTGTTATTTTGGATCTGTTTCTATTGATCTTTTTCCTCCTATGAGTCACAGTTTTCTGTGTCTTTGAAAATCTAATAATGTTTATGATATATACTAAATTTTATGGATAGTACCATGTAGAGTCTTCTGGTTTATATTTCTTCTGAAGATTGTCGATTTCTGTTTTAATAATATGCCAGATTCACAGTCTAAACTCTGTCCCCCCAGCACGGGTATCATCATCTTGGTTTATTCAGTCTTCCAACTCTTGCTTGTTGCTGAGCTTCTTACAGTATGTACATGTGAAGGTTACACATTAGCCAGTTATCTGGGCAGAGTTTATGTGCATATTTTAGAGCTCTTGATTCTGTTTCACTAAATTTTTCCCAATACTTCTGGTGATATCATCTGGTGGCCTAAAATCTGTCCTTTTATTTTTTGTAACCAGTGAGACTGAACTTCTGATTAATTTGGTACAAGTTAGAATTGGAGTTCTTACCACTTGTTTTTGAACATTGTGGACTTTGTTTTTTGTACATATTTTTTGTTTGTATAATGTAGTGTGAGTCTTACTGCTCCTTTTCATTATTCCTTTTTTAGAAGATGCTTACCTGCCTCACAGTCATGAAAATAATTTTTTCTAGTAATTAATTTCATTAATGTCAAAATTTTCTCTACCTTCAGATCTAAAATAAGGGTATGTGCCATATATATGTCTTTTAAGGGGTCCTGTCTTTTGTTTTACTGCTCTGTGGTAATTACTAAATTTATTAATGTCTTGATGTCTAGAGGAGATGAACCACCTTCTTTATTTTTTTTAAATGCTACCAGTTTTAAATTGTTCATGAAGTTATATAAAAGAAAATTGTGGTTGATATTTTATTTGAGTGTATTGCTGGTATAAATTAACCTCATTACTATTTACACTTTTCCTTTAACAGCATAAAGTTGGATTTTTAAAAATCTAGACTGAGAATCTGTCTAATAGTAGGCCATTTTAATTGATGCACATTATTGTAGACTGTATTTGTGAAATTCATTCATATTTTTGTGGTTATACTATCTTTAAAAGTTTCTAATTCTACATGATATTCTATTATATGAATATATAAAGGTATATATATCTGTTTCATTGCTTGAAGTTGCTTCATACTTCTGGTTTTTTTGCCATGATGAACAATACTGTTCTGAATATCTTTGTTTATACACCTTAGTATCCAAGATTCTTCAAAGTCTTTACCTAATACTGGGTCAGAAGACATGCAGTTCATTAAAATATATCAGTCTGTTTTCCAAATTTGGTGTATGACACTATAATAGCAATGTAGGAGAAATCTTGTATGCAGTTCTTGGCATAATCACACTTCACGTATTTGCGATCTGATGACGTAATGCATCACATTTTTTAAATTGTGGTGGAATATACATGATAAGTTTTTAAGCATATTTAAATGTACATGTTCATAGCATTAAGTACCCTTAAATTGTTGCATTAACCATCAGCACCATCCATCTCTAGAACTTTTTTCATCTTCCTCATATGAAATTCTGTACCTATTAAACAATAAGTCCCCAGTCCCCTCTTCCTGTAGGCCCTGCCAATCACCATTCTTCTTTCTGTCTCTATAAATTTCACTGCTACAGGTCCCTTTATACAATATTTTCTTTTGTGCTTGGCTTATTTCACTTAGCATCTGTGTTGTATCATATGTCAGAATTCTTTTCTTTTTAAGACTGAATAATATTCTGGGTGCCCAGTTGGCTCGGTTGGTTGAGCGACTGCCTTCAGCTCGGGTCAGGATTCCGGAGTCCCGGGATCGAGTCCCATATCAGGCTCCCAGCTCCGCGGGGGGTCTGCTTCTCCCTCTGACCTTCTCTCCTCTTATGCTCTCTCTCACTGTCTCTCTCTCTCAAATAAATAAATAAAATCTTTAAAAAAAAAAAAGACTGAATAATATTCCATTGTATGGATGGACCACATTCCCATCCTCTAAAATGTGTGGTAGGTTGCCATCACACATTTTCAACCCATTCCACATTACTTTTCACAGTTTCACATTCTCACATTTGTTTCCCATTAGTTCACCTAACACGTATATACCACATCTTGTTTTTATTTTATGATTTTTTTTACTTGAGTATAGTTGGCACACAATGTTATATTAATATATTTACTTGAGTATAGTTGGCACACTACTCAGTGATCTGACGAGCTTATGCATTATGCCGTGTTTACCACAAGTGTAACTACCATCTATCCTCATCCAATGCTGTTACAGTATCACTGATTCTATTCCTTATGCCGTGTCTTTTATTCCTCTGACTTATACTACACCTTCTCTATCCACATGTATGTACCCCATTAATTTTTTATCCATTCATCTGTCAATGGAAATTGGGGTTGTTTCTACCTCCAGGCTATTGTGAATAATGCTGCAGCGAACGTGGTGTGCAGATATCTCTTTGAGATCCTGCTTTGAGATCTTTTGGATAAATATTGTATCAGTGCTTTTGGGCTTCTTGTTAAAAAAACAAAAAACAAAAAAACAATTTTTCCCCCCCACAATTCTGGAGCCTAGAAGTCCAAGTTCAAGGGTTTGGTTTCCCATGAGTGCTTTCTTCTTGGCTTGTAGATGGCATAGCATGCCACCTTCTCAGTATATCCTCAGATGGCCTCGGTTAATGTATACAGAAGGAGAAAGAGAGCGAGCACTCTGCTGTCGCTTCATATAAGGACACTAATACTATCAGATCAGAGTCCTACTCTTATTACTTCATTGAACCTTAATCACTTCCTAAGAGGCCCCATCTCTAGAGAGTGTTACACTGGGAGTTAGATCTTCAACATACATGTTTTAGAGAGGCACACACCTTCAGTCCATATACTTATACCCAGAAGTAGAATCACTGGTTCATATGATAAATCAGTTTTTAATTTTTGGAGGATCCACCGTACACAGAGGCTGCACCATTTTACATCCCCACCAACAAAGCACAAGGCTTGCAGTTTCTCTGCATCTTGGCCAATACTCGTTATTTTAATTTTTTTTTTTTAATAACTTGCCATCCTAATGTGTGTGAGGCGGTGTCTCATTGTGGTGATAATTTGCATTTCCTTGATGGTTAGTGATGTTGAGCATCTTTTTATGTATTTATTGGTTATTTGTATGTCTTTTTTGGAGAAATGGCTACTCAGAGCTTTTGCCCACTTTTTATTTATTTTTTATTTATTTATTTAAAGATTTTCTTTATTTATTTGACAGAGAGAAGAGAGATCACAAGTAGGCAGAGAGGCAGACAGAGGGAGGGGGGGAAGCAGGCTCCCTGCTGAGCAGAGAGCCCGATGTGGGGCTCGATCCCACGACTCTGAGATCATGACCTGAGCCGAAGGCAGAGGCTTTAACCCACTGAGCCACCCAGGCGCCCCTTGCCCACTTTTTAATTGGGTTATTTAACTTTGTTGTTGAATTAGAGTTCTTTATTACTATTATTATTTTGGATATTAACCTCCTTTACATATAATTATCTATTTTTCTTTTGTCCATATGCTTTTGGTGTTACATAAACAAACCACTGAAAAATGTAATGTCATGCATCTATTATCCTACATTTTCTTCCAAGATTTTTACAGTTTTAGCTCTTCTGTTTGGATCTTTGATCTTTTCGAGCTCTTTTTACATAAGGATTAAGGTAAGAGTCCAGCCTGGTACATTTGTATGTGGGTAACTCCCTTACCTACTACCATTTGTTGACAAGACTATCCTTGCCTCATTTGATGATCTTGGTACTCTTGTTCCAAATCATTTGAGAGTTTCTTTCTTTACTAGTTTATTCTGTTTGTCTCTAGCTCTTTCTGTATGCCAGGACCACAACATTTTTTGTTATTGTAGCTTTGCAGTGTTAAAATCAGCAAGTACGAGATTTACAGCTTTGTTTTTCAAAATCATTTTGGCTATTCTTCGTCCCTTGCGGTTTCAGTGAATTTTAGGATGGACTTTTTTCTTTTTCTGAAAACATTGTCACTGGGATTTTGATAGAATTTGTGTAGAATCTATGAATGGTTTGCAGTAGTATTGACATCTTAACAGTGTTAAATAGTCCAACCCATGAAATGATATGTCTTTCCATTTATTTGTGTCTTCTTTGTTTTCTTTCAGTAATTTTTAGTAGTTTTGGTATACAGGTATTATGCCTTATTGGTTATTTACTCCTAAATATTGTATTTTTGATCCTATTGTAAATAGAACTGTTTTCTTAATTTTGTTTTTGGGTTGTTCATTGTTAGTGTATAGAAACACAACTGATTTTTGCATGTCAATTTTATATCTTGTAACTTGGCTAAATTTGTTCATTAGGTCAATTAGGGGTTTTTTGGTGGATTCTTGAGGTTTTTTTTTAATTTTTTTTTTTTTTTAAGATTTTATTCATTTATTTGACATAGAGAGAGAGATCACAAGTAGGCAGAGAGGCAGGCAGAGAGAGAAGGGGAAGCAGGCTCCCTGCTGAGCAGAGAGCCCGATGCGGGGCTCGATCCCAGGACCCTGAGATCATGACCTGAGCCGAGGTCGGAGGCCTTAACCACTGAGCCACCCAGGCGCCCCTCTTGAGGGTTTTTTGCATAGAAGATCATACTCTCTGTGGACAGGCTACTTCTTTCTAATTTGACTCTTTTTTTTTTTTTTTTTTTTGCCTTGCTCTGGATAAGACTTCCAATATGTATTAAAAGAAGCAGAGATATAATAGTCATCCTTATCTTTTTCCTGATCTTAGAGGAAAAGTCTCTTACAGTTGTGATATTGACTATGAGTTTTTAATGAAAGCCCTTTATCAGGTTGAGGAAAATCCATTTTATTTCTCTTTTTTTTTAAGTGTTTTTTTTTTTAATTAAATATCTATTATATTATCCATTACCAAACATGGTTTTAAATGATATGAGAGGGAATTACCAAAAACACATAATTTTAGCTTGTGGGAGTTTTAGGGAGTGTGTAATCTAATGGGATAAAAATCTGAACATGTAAAAATTTGAGTAGCAATTAATGACCGAATGCGGTAATGGCCACATGGGCGATACAGATTTCCTATAGGAGCTCAAGAATGAGAACACAAGATTGAGTTCTGTCATAGTATCGTGAGTGCTGACTGTGTTTCAGTCAGTGCATTAAGCTCTGCTTACTCCATAGAAATATACATTTCACCGATTTCTTTACAATAACTAAAGCTTTGCTAAAAGTCTGTCCAGTGTTTTCTTAAACATCAAATATCCTTTTGGTGTAGGAAGTATCCCAATTTTGTAATCAAGGAACTTGAATCTCAGCAGTCTTAGGGTACTTGCATGTGTTTATAAAAGATAGTAAGTGAAAAATTAGAATTTGAAACCAAATATGACTCACTACAAAACTCCTTTTTATTTGGCTACTTTGCCTTGTGCTCCTTTACTTATGTTCCTGTGGTATCTTTCATACCTATTGAGGTATAATGGACAAAATTGTAAGATACTCAAAGTGTACATTGTGATGACGTGATATATGTATGCGTGGTGGGAGGATTTCTCCCATGTAGTTCATTAACACCCCATCATCTCACATATTTATATTTTACTTATCTTTGGTGAGAACATTTAAGTTCTACTTTCAGCTCTAAGATGGATAAAGTGTAAGGATCTAACGTAGTAACTATGGTTGATAACACCCCATTATGTAACTGAAATTTGCTTAGAGGTTTTACCATAACATGGTGTTGAATTTTGTCAAATGCTTTTTGTGCATCAGTTGAGATGATCGTATATTTCCCCCCATCATTCTGTTCATACGATATAAGGAACTCTTCTTGATTTTCATACATTAAACTGTCCTTGTGTTTTAGAAATTAATCCTAAGTGCCCATGGTATATAATCCTTTTAATATGCTGTTAAGTTGGTTTAGTATTTTGTTGAGGATTTTTCCATCAGTATTCAGAAGAGTTATTATTTCAGTTTGTTTTTCATGTACTATCTTTGGCTTTAGTAATAGGGCAATTCTGCCCTAATAGAATGAGTCCAGAAGTTTTCCTTCCTCTTCATTTTTTGAAAGAGTGTAAGAAGGATTGGGGTTAATGTTTGTCTTCTTTCCTTCCTTCCTTCCATCCTTCCTCCCTCCCTCCCCTCTCCTTCCTTCCTTCCTTCCTTCCTTCCTTCCTTCCTTCCTTCCTTCCTTCCTCCTTCCTTCCTTCCTCCTTCCTTCCTTCCTTCCTTCCTTCCTTCCTTCCTTCCTTCCTTCCTTCCTTCCTTCCTT
>CM052887.1:2506492-2551736 GCA_028534135.1 Potos flavus | reverse complement strand
CTCCACATCCTCTCCAACACTTGTTGTTTACTCTCTTGTTGATTTTGGCCATTCTAACTGGTGTAAGGTGGTATCTCAATGTGGTTTTGATTTGAATCTCCCTGATGGCTAATGATGATGAACATTTTTTCATGTGTCTGTTAGCCATTTGTATGTCTTCTTTGGAGAAGTGTCTGTTCATGTCTTCTGCCCATTTTTTGACGTGATTATCTGTTTTTTGATTGTTGAGTTTGAGGAGTTCTTTATAGATCTTGGATATCAGCCCTTTGTCTGTAGTGTCATTTGTGAATATCTTCTCCCATTCTGTGGGTTGCCTCTTTGTTTTGTTGACTGTTTCCTTTGCTGTGCCTTGACCATTTTTAAGCACACGCCCTAACTTTACATTGTTGTGCAGCAGATATCTAGAACTTTTCATAAGCCAAAACTGCACACCTCTTGAACAACTTCCATTTCGTCCTCCTTCAGCTACTAGAAACCACAGCTCTTTCTGTTTCTCTGTCTGATTTGTTTAGATACTTCTTGTAAGCAGGATCATGTACTATGTGTCTTTTTGTAACTGGCCTCAGTTCACTTTGCATAATATTCTCAAGTTTTGTCATATTGTAGCAATTGCAATTGCAGGATTTATTTTTTTAAGGCCGAATGATATTCTGTTGTGTTTATATACCACATTTTCTTTGTCCATTTAACACTGAGGGACCCTTGGGTTCTTTTCAGCTCTTGGCTGTGGTAAGTAACGCTGCAGTGAATAAACATCTAGAGATGTCCCTTTAGGATCCTGCTTTCCGTTCTCTTGGCTCTGTATCCAGAAGTGGGACTGCTGGATCATATGGTACATGCATTTTTAATGTTTTGAGGAACCTCCATATTTTTCCTATAGCAATTACACCATTGTGCATTCCCACCAACTATGCACAAGGGCTCCTGTTTCTTCACATCATCGCCAACACTTGTTCTGTTCTGTTCTTTTTTTTTTTTTTTTTTATGTCCATTCTAAGGATATGAAGTGATATCATACTCTAGTTTTGATTTGTACTTCCCTAATAATGACGTTGCACACGTTCTCATATGTTTGGTCCTATGTGCTCTCTTCTGATTCCTTTGTATACTTGGCTGGTTTTTTTTGTTTTTTTTTTGTTTGTTTGTTTGTTTTTTGTCTATTTTTTAATATCTTCATTTCCCTGAGAGTCCACACGCTGCTCCTGTGATCCGTAGGTGTTCTGTCATATTCCTTAACCCACTGAGCCACCCAGGTGCCCCCTGTCATATTCCTTAATCACCAGTCTCTGGCCCCAGGTATCTGGAGGTCTGTCATCACCTTGTGGTTCTCAGGAATGTGCCCAGGGCTTCCCATAGCCTGAGATTTGAACCAGCTCTGAAATGAGCAACACTGAGACCCAACCCCTCAGGTGGCCATCGGACAGGTGGCCGATCCCATCTGCTCTGCTCTCTGGTGTGTGGGATGGAACCTAGCTCTGGGCTGCCACTCCCCTGAAACATGTGGATCTGCCCTGGAGGGAGCCAGGACAAGGGTGAGCAAAAAAATGCCACAAATTTTGGACCATTTGGAACATGACTTCTCGATTGCATGTTCGTTTGGTTGCTATTGATGTTCAACTAATTTCCAGACCTCCTACAAGGTTATTTTAACCAGTCTCTAGTTGTTTGTTTAATATTTCCATGGGAGCCTGGGGGGCCTGGAGCTGTCCTCTTGCTGAAGGCACCCTTAGTATATTACAGTTTGCTGTTGACTTACATTCCCGAATTTTTAATTTCTTTTACTGGTTTTGTGTTTTTTTGTGGATCAATAAAAATGACATTAGTCGGACATCTATTTTTTTCTCTTTTATTCCTATTTTTAATTGGTTTTCTGTCCTTTTCTCATTGACTTATATGGATTATTTGTATCTTCTCGATGGTATTCCATTGGTTATTTAGCTGCAACTGTGTCCCAGTTTTGTCGCTTGACTATTATTAATTTTATCATTTTTTAATTAAGTTCTTAATTTTAATACCACATGTATCACATGTTTTATATTATGCTTAGTTATTTCCCTTTTTTTTTTTTTAAGATTTTATTTATTTGAGAGAGAGAGAGAGAGAACATGAGAAGGAAGGCTCAGAGGGAGAAGCAGACTCCCTGCAGAGCAGGGAGCCTGATGCGGGACTTGATCCTGGGACTCCAGGATCATGACCTGAGCCGAAGGCAGTTGCCTAACCAACTGAGCCACCCAGGCACCCCAGTTATTTCCCTTTTTAAGGACGTAATCCCTATCCAAAATTCATGAAGATTTTTTCCTCTGCCTGCTTCTCATTTCTTTGTATGTCAGTACCGATCAGTCATCAATGCTTCCCTCTCCTCTTATCAAGATTTAATCAGGTTGCTCTCAAAACTGCAGCCGGGAAATATTCTGCTCCGTGAGACTAAAACCTAGAAGATAATTTTGCTAATCTTCTACTTTAAAGTTAAATAACTTTTGAGAATTTTCCCTCAATTCCACATAAAAGAGAACATGATATTTTAGGATATGTCTTAGGAGAGAGGGCTATGGATAAGGACTCTGAGGTATCACGCATACTGTGTTATAAAGATTTATTAATTCTAAGAACATTTATTAGAAGACCATATTTACTTAAACTTGGGGTTAGATGATTTCTTGCCAGTGTCAGCTCTGCTGATGATACTTAGTATAAAGTATGCGTGTAAAGACTGCCTGCATATTTACGTTTCTCTTCTCCCAACACTGATACCTTTTCTCAGCATCCATATTTGTGCTTTAAGAAATCCTAATACGTGTTTTGAAAGAAAGAGTACCATGATCACACGCCTTTGAAAAATGTCACATCATGATACTCTTACCCTATACATCATCATTTTAAATACTGTTGTCACTGCAGCAAAAAATCGACTTAACTTTGTTCAACCAATATTTTTTATCTGAAACATGATGCCCCAAACAAAATATCTATTAAAACCAGAATGGAAAGTACTTTCTCTGAGTAACAGTTAAAATATTTCCCAACTTGAAAGAATATTTTTTGAACGAGTGATATCAAATAAAATAATGTACCATCACCCAGATCCAAACAATGGCACGTATTATTGATCACGGTGCCAGAAAAAGAATCTTCTCTGATGGCCCATAATAGCCACGACTTAGATGTGCAACTAACATCTCTGTGAATCCTTGGCTGACTACATTTGCAATAGGAAAAGGAGGAACAGGATAATCAGAGACCGCAGCCCAGTTCGAGGGCTTGGCATCACGTGGCCTCCATGCATGGGGAGAGGCGGTCCCACTGACAGCAGAGCATTCACCGAAGGCTTGCGATGTTCTGGATGTGTTTTCATCTAAGTCATCTGATTTCAGTCCTCTCATAATAGTACAGACTTCGTTGTTATTGTACCTATCTTACAAATGAGGAAGCTAGAACTAAGAATTGACCACTTACCCAGAATCCCAAAGGCAGTCAATGAGAATGTATTTTTCATTAGATTCTTTCTGCCCTTCTTTACTTTCTGTCAGGCAGAGATCACTGTGGTAACATAGTCCTTATATACAGTTATCCATATGTTAAGGATGATCAAACTGAGTTAAGTTAGTAATTTTTCCAAAGTTAAACTTTCCGCAAGTGACAGAAATAGGACGTGAGTTCAGGAGATTATTAGAAATAAGCTGGAAGCCCTTCCCGTATGTAGGGCTATCTGTGCATCGAAGGCGTGGTGCTTAGTGTGGGCCCTCTTCTGCTCTGTGGATTCTGACGCAGCCTACCGGGCAACCTAGCTAGCTTTCACAACTCGACATTGTGTGCTCAGTAAAACCGTGGGGGGCCGCCCCTTGGCCCAAGCCAGGGTCAGAGTGAAAAGTTACAACTTGTCACTTACATGAGGTATTTAGAAACAGTAGAAGGGTTGCTGCTAGGCATTAAGGGAGGGGAAAATGGAGAGGTGTTTAATGAATATAGACTTGCCGTTTTCCCAGATGAGAAAGTTCTGGAAGGTAGTTGTACAACAACGTGAATATACTTCACACTGTTGAACTGTACACTTAAGAATGGTTAGGATGGTAAACTTTGTGTGTATTTTACCACGATTAAAACCAAACAAAAGTTATAAAAAGGAAAAAAAAGTCTTTTGAAAATGTCTTCTCCATGTAAAATGAACTGATGTGGCATTTGAAGAAACTGTTGCCTATTAACTATTCTTTCTTCACAGTGATCTGCAGCCCTGGGTCTTATAACCCCCGCGATGGAACCCACTGCCTTCAGTGCAACAGCAGCCTGGCGTTTGGAGCAAAAGCATGCTTATAGGTCATGAGTTTGAGATCTCTAGTGGTTTGTTCAACACAAAAGTATATTTTTGAAATATTAATGCATAATAAATCACTATTATGCCAAAATTAAATATATTAGATTTTACAAAATATGGTGTCATCATTTTAATTGAAACATTGTATGTCCCAATGCTTTACAAATGGAGCACCCACTAATCTTTATGCATTAATGCCAGAACTGCATGTGACTTCAGAATATTTCTTGGATCACTGCTTTTTAAAAAGGGTTTCAAATATACTCTATTGGTGTTAGCCCAAAAGATTTTTCAGGATTATTTTAAAGCAGCCCATTCTCTTTACAGTATGTTGACTAATCTCAGGCCACCATACTCTTCTGTAATCATTTTAATTCCAGCTTGTTCCCTTCCTTTGATTGAATTTTATGACATTTTATTTCTTCTAGTTAATCAGGTTTTTTTCTTATTATAAATGTGTAAATGTGTATTCATTTGGCAATATGTAAAAAGAGCCTTAACAAAGTTGATTCAGGAATGTCACTTACAGGGGAACTATCTTAAGAAAGTAAATCAGAAATCAGGTGTAATATTAAGCCCGATGGTATTAACATCCGCATTCTATATAATAATGAAAATGGAATTAACATTGATGACCTACAAGAGTGAAGTGGTTGAATAAATTGTGCTATTTCCATAGGATAGAATGTTCTGTACTATTCTTTAGAGTTTTCAATCAAATGAACCAAAATGTTAACAACAGTTGTTTTATGTAATAGGACCATGTGGGAGGTTTTTTTGGTATCCTCTGTTTCTCAAATTTCCTACAAAGAAACAAATTACTTTCAAAATCTTGGAAGCAATAATATATACTTGGAAAAATTAAAATAGCCAAAATCGACAGAAGACATTATCGCTCACCTCTCCAGTGTGAGTTTGCTTCTGCCCTTCCTCCCAGCAGAGCACCAAGTTTGTTTACTCCAGAGAGAGTCCTTTCTTAACTGTCAGCCCGTGACTTCTTTCTGGCAAGTGCTGTGTTGAAACCATGGACAGACCTGAGGACACAGACTGGAGATGTCCAAAGAACCAGGGCCTCGATGATGGTGTTGAACCACTGCCCGGGTTGTGTCTGAGACCCGGCCCGCCCTGGACTTGCCCAGTTGTGTGAGATGAGAACATGCCTTGTGTCACAGCAAGCTAGGTTTTCTGTTGAACCTGCTGCTACAAGGATCCTGACCGATAGAGTATTCATTACAGTAGCAGGGAATCTGGCTTCTAATTTCAGAACCCAGATAACAGCAATGCTAACATTTCCTGGTCGGTGTGAGTATTTTATTCATGCTACAAATAACCAGTATTTTCCTTAATATTATGGTGTATTTTCCATGCTATTTTATTCACTTTGTTAACATCATTGTAATTACTATAATATTTGGTACACTTTAGCAAAATTAATACAACTATGTATTTCTAATTTGTGGATGTTTGTATCGCTTTCCAAAGTTTCACTGTTAGCTGTAGCACGACAGCTCACATTTTCTTTCTTAATACTCTGTGGTATTTTGAAGTCTTCTCTATGCTTAGTAGCCAGAAGTAGAATACCAGATTTGGGTACTTCTGATCCTCTGGACCATTTGCCAATCTCCTTCCTAAAAAAAGGTACCAATTTATCTTCCCACCAGTAATATATCTGAGTGCACACTTCACTGCATCCTCTCTGACATCATTTTTTCAGTCATTATTTTAACATATGGAATAGTTTCCCATATTTTAATTAGGTTGAATATCGGTGAGTGCTTTCCTCGTAGGGTAGTGCTGCTGCTATTGCTAATAATTGTTATTTACCGACTCCTTACTATGTGAAAGGTTTTGTTTGAAGTCCTTCATGTGTATTTTCATATTTAATATTCCCAACTCTGTGACTTGCTACTATTCTCGTTTTATGTATGAGAAAAATGAGTTGCAGGAATTCTATAAGTTTCCCAGGTTACACAGCTGGTAAGTGTGATGACATGTGCCAGTTTTGATTGGGTTCTGCTGTGAGTTACAGGGAGTTCTGATGTGGTGGTTTCTTTTCTCTCTCAAGTCCAGCAAGGTCAGCTTGGAGCTGGTGCAGTGGCGGCACGATGCCATCGTCCCCTCGGGCCCCTTGGCCTTCTTGCTCCCCCTCCTTAGTGCAGCTTTTGTCCTCACGGTTGCTAGTGGTGGTTGTGCTTCTAGGCCTTGAGTTGACCTTCCATTCAGAAACAGAAGATGAAAATGGAAACCCCATACAAGACTTCTAAATTATACTGAACGGAATCATGTCACAAGGGCCCCGATAGTACAAAGGAGTGGAAAGCTGACGTATTCAGGTTTTGTTCTCGTTGATAGAAGAAAGGAATAAAAGACATGGACTTGGCTGTTAGTGGGTCAAGCAGCAGGTGAAATAGTACATTTTAGTGAAGACAGTGAAGTAAGGACCGGGTGAAAGAAAATGGTGAGTTGAGGGCTTTGGAGAACCAGGAATCCTCTATGGCTGTAATGAAAGTAGCTCTTTTCTCTTGTGGCCACCCAGATTTCTGATAAGTTCTAATCAGGTGGTGGGCTAATTTACCAAGTGACTTGAAATCACGACCGAATAATGTTTCTCATGCTAAAGGAAAGACAGTGATTGGGAAAGAGAATGTAGGACCCTCAAAATTGAGGTGAGGGCCTCGGGAAGATCCCGGTGAAGCCGGGCACATTAAACCCAACACTGACTGGGCTGCTTTTGCCAGTAGAAGCAGCCCTTCCACCCCTGAGAAGGTTAGTCTTCCTGTTGTCTGAAGAAGCTACTGTCTCTCCTAAAATGGTTGTCTCACCTCCTTCCCAAAGCCATCATCATTATTTTGCACTGCTGCTCAGCCTACACTTAAACTTGACTCCTGGCAGTGCCCGGTGAATAGCCAGTTTATAACAGAAGATATCTGGGATATACGTGCTGTGTCAGACACACCCTGTGGGGACCCTGTCCCCAATGAGTTGTATCCTGTAGAATCCTGTCTGGAGTGTGGGAAGTACTCGTGTCTTGATTTGGGACAATACAAAATGTCAGAGGTGGGATGGCCACTTGTGTGATGCCCTTCCGTCACATAAGACTTTGTATTAGCCGACTGGAGCACGAGACTCGGCAGCTGGCACTGGGAAGTGAGCCGCCATGTTGTGACAGGACCTGTGAGAGGACCAAGAGGCGAGTACCCGCAGGGAGCCCCGCACACTGGGAGCAGCCCCTCGTGCCCGGCAATACCCGTCAGGGCCTCGGTTCTACAGCGCAGGGGATTGAGTCCTGCCGACAGCCACGTGAGCTCAGAAGGGGTGTCCGTACTCAGAACAGGACCCGGCTAAGCCACGCTCACACTCCTCATCTGCAGGAAACCGAGAGAATAAGCGGGTGTTGTTTCGGGTCACAAAATTTGTGGTAGTTTCTTACACAGCAGTAGAAAACTTATGACGGATACATACGGGCGTCGATCCCACGGATGCTCAGAATGGAAGGAAAGTAATGTCGAATTGGACTGAATTTACTGAAATGGATAGAATTATCGGAGGTCTGGATTCAGCGTATTATCTTGAGCAGCTGAGAACAGCACTAACAGAGTTTGCTCATCTGGCTGACTTTGGAATCTGTGACTCAGCTTGCATCCAGCAGTGGAGTATGCGGAATGGAATTGATGAGGCCGGAATTACTTGGCGTGCTGAATAAGGTGTCTAAAGGCTGAGAAGATTGGAGAGCTGAAGTGGATTTTCTGTGTATTAACTGCTTGCCCACTCCCCTCTCTCTGGCCCCTGAGAGGTCTCGAGGACACTCCTTTGACCAGAGCGTGGAGTTCTTGGTGAGTGGAGTGCTGGCTTTCTCGAAATCTCATCATGGAAGCTCTCTGTGGTCCAGTAATGGGAGCTGGGATGCTGTCACTGAAATCGAGTGCACCAGTCTAATGGTGATGATGGCATCCAGTAATTGTGCCAACAGGAGGGCAAAGACAGTGGGCATCAGGGTCGAAGCAGTAATCAGAAAGATTCAATCTACAGAGATCTTTGGCATAGGCCTATTGTTCATCCCTAGCACTGAGAGAGATGGATGGCAATCCAGACCACCATTGGTTTAAAATCTAATTTTGTTTCTTAGAGCTCCAGGCCTGTTTCAAAGGAGCACGATTTAAGTCCTGACAGTTGAGTCTTGACTTCTTAGCTCATTTTATGAGAATTGAATCACAGCCCCACAGATGTTTGTACCTTGAACAGTGTGGGGCAGGGGCTGCTCATGGCAACTCTTGAGGAAGGATCCACTGCTCTGCCAAATATTTATGCTTGCAAGTCTTTCCGGCCTTCCCTAATGAGACCCACAGCCATCGGGTAGGGGGATTGCATAAAGGGTTATGAAAACTAGCAGATATTTTGGAGATTACTGGACTCTGGCTCTTACCTGATGCTCCTCCTGGGAACCAAAATGCCTCTATGCTTAGGGCACAGACTAGTAAAGGAGATTAGGGTCAGGTTCATCTCACTGTGGGTTGGATGGACCTCCTGGCCCCCTGTGAGTTCCAGAATGCATAGTTGGAGGAGCAGCTGGACATAGTCCTCTCTTTGGTTCCATGAACCGTGCAGTTATGATGACTATTCTAAGGCAGGCTCAGGGAAAGCCTCTAGAACTATCCTTACCTACCAAAACGATAAACCAAAGCAATAGTGCATTTCTGCAGGGCTTGCAGAGACTGATGCCATTTTCAAAGGCCAGAAGGAGGAAGGGATAGTGACTCCTGCCACATCACTGTATACCCCGTCTCTTTGGCCTATGCAGAAGATGGACTTGATCTCAGAGAATGACCGTCCAACTTGTTCGGGTGGGATTCCACTTGGAGCCTCTTTTACGGATATTGTTTATTTACTAGAATAAATTTAAATAGTCCCCAAGGTATAGAATGCAGCCGTGGATCTGGTAATCGTTTCCTCTCTCTACTTTAAGGTCGAGCCCACCAGAAGCAGTTTGTTTTTGTTTTCTGCTGGCCAGAAGCACACCTTCACTGCCCTACTGCAGGGCTGTGTTGTAGTCCTGCCTCGGTCATATAATCTCGCCTGCTGGTAATTTGACAACTTTTCCATTTTGTGGTGCACCACGCTGAGCTACCCCAGTTACGGGCACCCTTGTGCGTGCCTCTGGTACACAGGAATGATCAAATCTTCACACAACTTTGTGAGATGTATGCATGTCAGAGGGTTGGACATAAGCCCCCACAAAAATTCAGGAGCCTGCCACCTTGATAAAAATTCTAGGGGTCCTGTGATCCGGGGTATGTTGGTATGATGATGGACGAATTCGTTTATCTGGCTTCCTCCACAAATGAAGAAGTGCATTGCCCAAGAGGGTAGTTTCCTTGGGTTTGAAGTTAGCATTTATTTCCGTCGAGTGTTGTTTCTGCTCATTTACGAAGTAACATGAGAGGCCACCGGTGTTGAAGGAGGCTCAGAACAAGAGCCGGCCCTGCAACCCTTGTAGCCAGCCGCCCCCCGCGTGGGCGACGTGACCTAGCCAGTCCGGGCACCCTGGGAATGCCGCGGCAGATGAGGTCGTGTGTGCAATCTCGGGCAGGTTTCTAGAGGCGTGGTGAATCACAGTGTGGACCTTTGGATTGGGAGAGAGAGCCATGCTGTCCTCTTCAGATAACTGTTCTCCTTTTGAGACACAGCTTCTCGATTGGTTCTGTGTTCCAGAGTTGTCTGCCAAGCTGCCGTGTGATCTGAGCTGCCTGCAGAATGTCTTGTTCACTGGTACTCCAGTGCACGGGGCCGTGAAGCTGGGCGTGCACAGCGGCGTTGTGTTGGCCGGTGGGAGGGGTGCACGGGTGTGAGCGAGCTGGGCTCAGGTGCAGAGGCGGCGGCTCAGACTCTCATGGTTCCTAGTCCTGCCTTCTCACTTCACCCTGCAGCGGTGACCTCGTGTGGCATTCGCCATCACAGACCGACTGGGGGAGAAAAGCTTTGATCCTGACTTACCGTGCACCATATTTTGGCAGCGTCCTAAAGTGGACAGCTGCAGTTACACTCACGGGGGTGATCCTGAAGGGGAGCGGGAAAGGATTCCCCTTCTCCATAGGTAGAACTGGGAGCAGTGTCCCTGTGTTTCCACTTTGTCAGGAATGGGAGGTGACTAGAAGTGTAGGTCTGTGTCGATTTTTAAGCGGCAGTAAGTCAGCAGTTCAGCGCACTGATCAGAGACTTGGAAGGAACCAGATTGGACACTTGGTGACAGGGCGTTAGAAAATGCGTATGATCTCTCCAAATGAGCACCAAGTGGGAAGGAATGCACACGAGAGAGGAACTCAGCAGAGAACCTTGATAATCCAGTGGGCACGATGACCCTCCATCCATGGATAATGGTCCGCTTCTCTCTTCCTTGCCAGTAGGCTCATGAGCTAAGTGATCACGGTGACAAGTGATGTCACCATGTGATGACATGGCAATGGAGGGTCTGCCAGCTTCTAAGGGACAAGCCGGCTACAGCCACTTCTGAGCGCTGACCTTCCAACAGCAGAGTCCAACTATGAGCCCCCAGCGTGGTCATGTGTACCGAAGAGACAGCAGGCCCCCGGACAGCAGGTTGGTTACACTGGACCAAGGTCATCATGAAAGGCTCAGCACTTCATTCACTCTGGAACTGGATATAGATTTGCCTTCCCTGCGTACAGTATTTCTGCCCCAACCACCATCTGTGGATTTACCGAATGCTTTTATTGCTGTCATTATATTCCTCCCAGCACTGCTGCTGACCAGGGAACTCATTTTGTAGGAAATGAAGTGTGGCCACGAGCTCATACTCATGTTATTCACTGGCCTTGAAGCCATCTGGACCAAAGCTGAAGACATGTATGGTGCCCGCCAAGTGACATCACTTACCGGGGCTAGAGTAATGCCTTCCGGGTGTGATGACTTACGCTCCCAATCACCAACTATTAGCAACTAGCCACATGGCCCTCATCGACTTTGTGCCTGGGGAGTTACAGTGATTATTGCAAGATGGGCATAGTGGGAGACTCTAGAACTATAACTGTCTAAATGACACTGATGTATCATGCTGTCACTGCTACGGTTAAGACTCATGGGTCTCAGAGTTGTGTGTGTGTTGGGTGTAGGTGGTGGGAATGGCTTCTGCCATCCCGCTAGAAAAACACTTGCTTCCTGCCTCTGCGATTCAGGATTCTGCTAGTTTAGAGGTATTATTTACCTCGGGGAGAATGCCTCTATTAAATCGTAAGCTGGAACTTCTACCCCATGCGCTTGAACCAAGGGTAAAAAGCTGGTGTCTGTGCTGGTTTGGACTGATTGACCCAAATCGTCCAGGGAGAACTGGATTGCCATAACACGGAGGAGCAGGGAGGAATGCTAGCAGTCCTCCATGGCAGGTCTGAGTGCTTCCCTGTCCTGTGGTAAAAGTAAATGGAAGACTACAGCACCCAGTGTAGGGGTGGCCGGCGGTATAGGCGTGACGGCCATGACAGTCTTTACCGGAAGGAGTAAGTGACCGGTGGCCCCGCTGCCTCCCTCTGAATCCACCTCTGCTCGCACTGACGCCATGCTTCCCACGGACCACTGCCACCAGTGACAGCGTGGCCGGGGTCAGGAGGCAGGCCCATTATCGAGGTCTGGGGGGGGCTCCTGATGGGCAGCTGGGGTTTGAGGACCATTCATCAGCTCAGCCAGCCCCTTCTTAGAACCGTACTACAGTTTACAGCTCTACCCGAGACCTTCCCTCCTCCTCTCCTCACGGGCTCCAACCTGCACCATGACATGTCTTCTCTTCCTCCCCTTTTTCTCTCACAGGTACGTTCCCAGATTAATCTCTTACACATCCAATCCTATTTTTGTGACTTCCCAGAAGATCAGAACCTACCCAAGTAATGCCCGGGGCTGGTCTGAGAGTTCAGGCAGTAAGATGGGACTCGCTCACTGATCACCCAGGGGGCAGAGGGAGTGCTCTACTGAATGGCACATCCTTGCAGCTTGCGATGAGTCAGGTGTTTGAAAGATAAGGGACAGTGATGCCAATAGGTCACTGTTGAGTCAGATTGATGCTTCGAAAAGAAAGAATGTGAAGTGGAGGTCTTCACAAGCAGTTGACCATGTGTGAGAGCCAAAGGCCCTCCCTGGTGGCATACAGAAAGACCCTATTACTGGTACCGGCAGGAACCAGGGGATTGGAGTGCGAGGATGTTTGATCCAAGGAACTGGAATATAAAACTGACTATGCAAGAATTTGTTGACTAGTACACTTTCAAGGGATATGATATTTAACCCCCTGACAAGTCCCCTAGGTTATGGTGAAACTTACCGCTTGGCGGTGTTAGATGTCTGGGAAAAGTGCTGGGCCACACTGAGCAACATAGAAATGCCAGAGCTGCCCCAGCAGATGGTAGGGGAAGAAACTTGCTGGAATTGCATTTGCTTAAAACAAAAAAAGAAAAAGCCAATATAGCATTATGTTCCACAAAAAAAGGTCAAGGACACACCATTCACGGGGCCGTCAGGGATGGGCTGGTCTGAGTATTGGTGGGTTTCCCATAATGGGGGGAGAGGTAGCCAGAGCTATACAAGTAATACAAGACCGATGGAATGCCTAACTAGGGGGCGTTGTTCAAGTGGCCGTGAACCCAGAACTGTGGTACGTTGGGTCTGAACTGACCCAGTGGCAATCCATTGTTTGATAGAGACGGCGCATTGAGAACTGAATCCAGGCAGGACCACAGGGCCCAAGTACGTAAGCTGCATGAGCGGGTAACCCAGACCTCATATCACCTATGCCAAGTGTGCCGCTCCGCTCCAAGCTCACGTCAACTCTAACAGCTGAGGATAAGGAAAAACCCCAAGCTTGATTTTTGAGTGGATTGGCTCTGCCAGTGGTTGCAAGCCAGAATTTGAGAGTGGTTACCCTATTTCAGAGGGAGCCCTGAAAGACTGGAGAGGGTAAACTCTAGTGTTCCTAGTCAGTGGTCAATAGCCTGGCTGTAGCCGGGGGCCTAGAAAGAAAAAGACCAGGAGATTGGAGACAAGAAGGTCTGGGGCAGGGGCCGATGGAGCGACATTTGTCACAGGTACAAAGTGTGAAGACTTTATTTTATTTGAGAAAGAGAGAGTGGGGGGGATGGGGGTGAAGAGCAGAGGGAGAGGACAGACAGCCAGCCACCCGAATAGCAGATGCCGTGCTGAGCGAGGAGCCCAACACAGGGCTCCACCCCATGACCCTGAGATCATGACCTGAGCCCAAATCAAGAGTCAGATGCTCAACTGCCTGAGCCACCCAGGCGCCCCAAAAGTGTAAAGACTTCTAATCGCATGCTAGCATCCCGCAAAAAGCATGTGTCCTTAGAAAAGGTACCGAATGACCAAGCAGCTCAAGTGTGTCAGCCAGCTTTCCTCCCGAGCTGCACTGGCACGCCATAGGGACGCGTAAATGCAATGGCCAGGAGACAGCGATGGGGCTATGTAAGGGCCCAGCAGCATAGGGTTCCACTTCCCCCATTGGCTCTTACAGCCAGTGCCACCTCTGGATGTCAAGCCTATCCCAAACAGAGACCAACCGTGAGTTCCTGATAGGGCACCATTCCTCAAGGACACCGTAGCCTGACCCCTCCGGCATGGAACCCCGCGCAGAAGAGCATCCAGCCAAGGTTTGGACCGTTGCACATTGCAGAAGGTGCAGGCACGGGCCCGAAAGCACCCAGCAGGGGCATGGGAGTGCCCTCCGCTTCTGGGGGGTGCAGGGTGGGTGAGAGGACAGCTGGGACAAGTAAGACCAGGGGTGGAGGTGCAGCTTCCCCTTGGTGTTTTCCCTCGGTAGGGTGGGTTTATGGCCAGAAAGGTCTTCTGTTGTTAGGTCATTTTTTCCCATCCAGTTTTTGGTCTGTGTTTGCTGGTGGGCCTGGGGTATATGGGAGGCAAGAGGGAAACCAGGGAACTGCAGCAGTGGTGTCCCTCAACTCCTGAGGTTCTTAGGCAGGCTTCTCCTCCTCTGCAGCTTCCCGAGCTTTCTTAAGCTCGTTTGTCGTGTCAAGGATTTTCAGTAGTAAGAGGGAGAACCTCGGAGGAATGAGGATGCTTTATTTTGGCAGAACCAGACATCTCCTGTAATTTAATTTCATGATCTTAATATCTTCGGAATCTGCGATGAGTTTGCCTCTCCCGTTCCTGACACTGGTTATTTCTGTCTTCTTTTTGTTCTCACTCAGCCACATCAGATTTCTAATTTCTATTGAGACATCTCCTTTGTCCTATGGCGTATTTGGAATTCTGTTTCTTGATTTACAATATATGGAGACTTTAAAAGATTTCTCGTTGGTTTATAGTTTAATTGAGCTGTTGTCAGGATTCATAATCTCCATGATGTCAGATTATAATATGTTGAGACTTCATGGCTCAGTTTAAAGTCAGTGTTTATAAATCTTCCACATGTATTTTTAAAAACACATATTCTGTAACTTTTTAGGAAGAAATATGTGCATGTCCAGTAGGTCAGCTTTATTAAGTATGGTGTCCAGATTCTCTGAATCTTTTATGTCTCCTATTTATTTCACCAGTTACATAGAAAAGTATTACCCTGAAGATTATGCTGTATGTCTTTATCAAGATCTAATATTTATGGTCCTCTTACCATTTATAAGCTCATCCTTTTTTTAAAGATGTTATTTATTTGAGAGAGAGAGCATGAACGACGAGAGCACGAGCATGGTTGTGGGGAAAGCACAAGTGGGGAGAGGAGCAGAGCGAGAGGGAGAAGCAGGCTTCCCGCTGAGCAGGGAGCCCGATGCAGGGCTCGATCCCAGGACACTGAGATCATGACCCGAGCTAAAGGCAGACACTTAACCAACTGAGTCACCCAGGTGCCCCCTCATCCTTTAAGAATGCGGTTGCCATAAAGATACTTTCGATCAAATGAAAATTGAAAAAAAAATTATCACCAGTAGAAATTCACTAAAAGAAATACCAAAGAGTATTCTTCAGGCAGAAGAAAAATTATTTGCAATGAAGCAAAGGAAGAAATAAAAAGCAATAACATGGTAAATATGGAGCTAAATGAGTAGTCCCTATTAGAAAAATGATAGTAAGGATTTACTGAATTTAAAATATGCAAAACTGAAACAACCAAAACAATAGGTGTAAATAAGGAGGGGGTCCATGGAGTTAAACTGTCCTGGGCCTTTTGAATTGTCTATACAAATGATAAAAGCATCACTAAAAAAATTAGATCTCGATAAGGCACCAAGTGTACTGTGATCTCTAAGGTTCTATGTTTATACATAGAATTCTAAGTTGGCGGTTATTTCCTTCAGCGCGTTGAAGATATTTAACTGTCTTCAGAATTCCATGGTTTCTTCTGATACCACGTTGTTATCATTGTTTTCTGTTTCGTTGTTATTTGAATGGAATCTGTCTTCCTCTGGCTGCTTGCCGGATTTCCGATTTTTCTTTGTTTCATCGTCCCGTTGCTACTTGGACACTCCTCATTGTATTGCTGTCCTCCGTTGTCTTTAGAAGGTTATCAGTCATTATCTTTTCAATTGTTGCTTCTGTTCCACCCTTCCGCCTCCATCCTTTTTTAGTTTTAAATATTCACTATATTCTTTACTCTCTTCTGCTTCCTTATGCCTTTTCTATCTGTGCTTTTCTTTTGTTCTGTCTTCCAACTCGTTATTCTCTCTCAAACTACGTCTAATGTGCTGTGAAACCCATTCAACTATATCTTTGTATTTTTCAGTTCCAAAATTCTGGGGTTTTCTGTTTGTTTGTTTGTTTTTCAGTTTTGCTTGGTCTCAATTAGGTTTCTAATCCTCTGCTGAAATTGGTCATTTCGTCCTGCGCCTGCTTGAGTGCAGTGGACGGGCTTTATATCCTGCATCTGGTTACTGCCTCATTAGACAACCTGGGGATCCGCAGGGGTTGTTCTGGATTTCAGCGCCTCTCTGTTTATGTTGTCTCTCAGCCCCACGCGCCTCTGTAGCTTTGACCACATGCTTTGTGTTTGGCAACGTTTGTCATCATAGTTTCGGGCCAAGGATGGTATCACTGACCCCCAGAGAGGTGCCAGACACCGCAATAACCGGGGATCACTTTAACCCAGTTTCAGCAGCTGTGATTTTCGGGAGTAATCCAATGACTCAGAGATGAGCCATCGTTATGACAGCCCCTAGGTCACCCTCAGAACACCTGTGCACCTTGCGCGCAGCCCCGGGGTCACATGCTGCAGTGTGGGGAGGTTTCCAAGGCCCCGTCTTTGGCGCATCCACACGCCACGTATTGCCCTATGTACTCACCCCACGCGATGTGAAAAGCACTGTTCGGTGTCTCGGCCCACCGTCCCACACAGGAGTCCGACGGGGGCGGCAAGGCTGCGGATGCCAGGACACACTGTGTAGTTGAGTTTTTCCAGCTCTCGGTCTGGTAGTTTTTCCTGGGTTTTTAGCTCTCGAAATGCTTCGGAAGGGATTATATATTCTGTCCGGTTTATTTTGTTGACTTTGGCAGGGAGATTTTTCCAAATTAACCTAATGTGCCAATTCAGGAATGTGAGTGAAGTTCTTAGTTTTAGAAAGATTTTTGTTTTTTATTAATTTTCAAAGAAGCCTTTCTTCATTCCACAGCGAAGGAAACTCTAGTGAGGGGTCCATAAAAAGAACCTGAATTCAAGATGTATACTTACCATTAATCCATCCTTCTAGTTATTTTGTTTAAGAGCATTACATTCACTTTTAGAAATGACAGAGTCATCACACGTGCTGTGGGGCACGATTATAGTGTAGATACTATTTTGGTGTAAAGCAGTGCCCATCCTCCATGTAAATGACACAAGTGAAAGTCAGAATATGTATTTGAATCAGCCTCAGGATTATATTTAAATAACTCAAAATAATTGTAGAATTCTGAGTATTTTTAATGACACACACTTTATTCTCATTTAATCTAGTTTAAAAGGCTGAAATATTTTAAGACGTATTCTCTTAAAGGTGACTCCGTCTAGAAGTGCAAAACCCAGCGTAATAAACAGTTTATTTTATAAATCAGTTCCACACACATACCCATGCAACAACACATACAGACTGGGCCTAACCACATAAATTTAGCTCCACATAATATTAAGGTATTACAAAACATTTTTCTGGCAGATATTATATATAAATGGGATAAAAGCTATAATATTCTGTAAGTTATATGTTTTTAATTTAAACATAGGAACAAAATGAGTCCCAAATTAGACATCCACGTTTACTGAATTAGAATCTCCAAAATGTGTTACTTTTCAATATTCTCATATTTCCAATGTATTAAGTAATAAACGCCTTTATATGGACCTTGTGCTTTATCAATATTATCTATTCTAGCCTGTGTGTTTTACAAACATTAACTCCTGTCAGTATCTTGGGGGACGCTACTACTGTCCCCACTTGACTAAAGAGCAGTCTGGAGTGCAGAGGTAGGTATCGTGTACCCGATCAACGTTCGGTGAGTGATAGGACGGTGTTGAGAACCAGACTTCCAATGGCCAAAGGCTTTGCTGCTAAATTACGTAAAGCAAAGAGTTCGCAAATATTTTTTTTTATTGAGGATATTTATAAATATTAAAAGGATGCTTTGGCCTTGGATTTTAGCCATTGCAATTCTGTAAGTGTGGACTAAGGCTCATGCCAGGGGTGGGAACCACGTGCGTACGTCTGCTCCCCGGGCACCGGAACCATCCCTCCAAACAGCATGTGCTAGTGCTTGTTCCCTAAAAGCATCATAGGCATTCCCTTTGGATCAATTTCCTCCCCTCTTTCCGCCCCCCTCCACCCCCTGACTGGAATTCCCCTTGGTATCTTCAACGCTGAGTGCGATAGTCTCCATATGTCAGATAAGCAGGAAAAATGGTGGTTGGAGATTCCTCCATGGTTACACTTGGTAAATAAAATTGATGTTGTTGTATCCAGAACATGAACACTTACTGGCAGACTCACTTTCACGAAAGAACCTGTAAAAATCTATCATTGTTCTCAGTCTATAGAAAACCGTAATTCATAAATGTAGTAAGTGCAACATTTTGGTATATTTTTTTTTCCCACAACAGTCTGTTAGAAATGAAAACACAAAGACACAGTCTTCTAATTATCTGGTACCTTGTAAAGTATCCATATATTTGCAAATGATGCCATTTAAAATCTTTTCTTTTTTCACTTTCAAGTACTGGGTCCACGGAATAAGAAATTAAAATTCTTTAAAAGGATCAATTCAAATTATAAGTAGTAAATAACACTACTGAATACATGTGTGTATATACACATGCTCATATTTATAGCTATGCAGAAATAGTTACAGGCCTTATGTTGCTGTATTTACACAGACAAATGGCAAAATCAGCTAAAAAGGGGCTCAGTCTACGTAGTGCACCTGTTACTGTTTATAGCCAGCTTTCTTTGATATCTGTCTTAAAAGGAATGTCTAGCCAATGATGCATTGCTTCTTTTGTCTTTTGTTTTCATCATATCCCACTTATATTTATATTTTAGGTCTCAGTAAATACTAGAAGGGAACTTTATCCATTTGTGTGCATGCATGTGTAGAAAGAGAACTTCCAGCTTTTTTTAAGGAATAAATTGAGGGAAAATTATCTCACCCAGAGACCACTTTTGTCTTATTATTTCCTTTGTTTCCTTAAGAAAGGGGTTCATTATATAATCTTGAGTTTTTAAGAAATGCCTCTCAGTATTTGAAAAGTTTCTAAAATGTCTTTTAAAATTTGTATTACTCTAAATTTCAACTTTTCCGTTTTGAGTTCCATGTCCAGATTAATCACTCCCTGTACATTCCCCCAATTATTATATAAAATTATTTGTCCTTTCAAAGGGTAGATATGCTGTTTATTATACTAAAAAAGCCCATCGTGTTTCTTTTAAAGACATTTAGTTTTTTTGTAAAGGACACATTTTGATTCTCATTTCAGTGTTGCTATTTGTAAGATCTATTTTTTTTTTTTACAGTATCAATGCCATAATTAATCTACAACATACAAAAAGACAGATGGGACATATTTTTATGTCAAGCCCCTTTTATTGCAATGACGTCTATTTTTAAATGGGACTATTTTCTTCTAGAGGAAACAGCAAGGGAGGGCAGGGGCAGGTGGATCCACCCGGCCAGCGGCCCATGGCAGGCAGCTGGGGCACCTTCTCCTCCACCCACTCCCACCGCCTCTGGGATGCTTTGAGAAATAGCATGTACGTTGAGGTCACAGATTTAACATTACGTAATGTGAGCAGAACACTCTATAATTAATTTACAGTAACTACATGAAACTGGAGTCTGCGAGGCTGAGGTGGAAAACGTGTGCGGAGTGTGTTGTAGAGAGAGCAGAACTAACCCAAGAAGGCACTTAATTTTTTTTAAAAGTCATTGGTTCCACACCATAGGAGCTTCGTCATTCAGTCACCGACTAACATAGACCAGGAGGTAGCACAAATTCGTTTTCAATTATGAACGGTGTTGCCGATGCCAGTTAATGACTTCAATGCCCAAGTTCAGAATGGCCTGCAATGCCTTCCCTGTGTTTGCTGAGTTTTGCGCCTCTGTAGTGTACTTGACTACGAGCTGTATGGTTCCCAAGGTCCTACATTTCCTAGTCACTGAGGCCTAAGCCATACTTGACACAGCAAACACCCAGTAAATATCCACAGACTGGTAGAAATGGTCGAATAAGGTCGGCAGCTACTCTGCTGGAAGAGTATTTGATGCAGGGAGTGCGATCCGTCCCAGCCCTGACCACGCCCCCCGTAGGAAAATGGCACTGGGTGGAGATGGCCTCGCTTCTCTCCCTGACGTGGAACCAGTTACCTGCCATGTGTTAATTTCCTCATCAGTACAGCAGAGTTGACGAAAGGAAGAAATCAAATGAAAGAATTTGAATGCCTGTTGGAGTGCTTGTCATAGAATTGCACACAATAAATGGCAGTTACGTTCACTTGGCTTCAGGAAGACTGGGTCCTAACATTCGGCCATATTTTGTAAATCTCAGTGGAAGGACCGTACCCAAAAAAAGACATACAAAACACCATTGGTGCTTGAATACTAGTTGAACAAGAAATCTAGATATTGTTCAGTTAGGAATCAAAATATATGACAAACATTTAGACAAGGGAGGTCACGGTATTTTGTGAGGAGCTACCTTTCCCTTTGACGAATGTCAAGATCGCCGTAGTTGAATTAGGGGATCAGGAGGCTGATCCCCTAAATACCATTCCTACAAATACCATTCCCGGTATTTGTGAGGAGTAGAACCCAAGAGCATTTTGAAAAGCTGGTCTTATATCTAGAGGCCCCAGCTCTCAAAGTGAATGATAAGACTTCAAATCCCAGGCTCTCACGTAAAGCAGAGTTTGGTTCTTAATCCCATCATTCACTAGACTGACATTTAAGCCCATTTCGGAACTTCTCCAAGCCCACTTTGACTTTTCTGCAAACAAGGGGACACTATTCACCACTGCCTGGGGATACTGAGGCTAAATGAGATAATAAATCAAAGCACCTGTAGAACACCTGAGTGGCTCAGTTGGTTAAGCCTCTGACTCTCGATTTTGGCTCAGGTCATGATCTCAGGGTCCTGACATCGAGCCCCATGTTGGGCAACTTGCTCAGGAGGGAGTCCGCTTCTCCCTCTCCCTCTCCCTCTGAGCCTCCCCTCTGCTTGTGCTCTCACTTGTATGCTCTCTCTCTCTTTCAAATGAATACATAAAAAATCTTTAAAAAATTAATCATTAAATATTACTAAATTTTAAATAAGAGTGAGAAATGTTAATATTTTCTGAAAAATTGAATTTGCCACTAAGGAGGCAATATTTACAATTGCTTTAACTCATCAGAATGCGTCAGTGATGTACTAAAGTGACTTTAGGCATATCCTTTGATTATTGTTGTTAATCTTGTAGCTGTATAACGTGTAAGTCATAGGTTTTGTGAACTTCTCTGAACTCACCGGAAAGATTTTAAACAGCACTCATGTCTTGGGCCATCAAATGCCCACGTGCCAAGCATTTAGAGTGCATTTTCACTTACATCTTCTTGATGTTATTTGACACTTTGGGTGAGCATGCCTAGCATGAATGTCAATGTCACTTAGTGTTCAACGGGATTTATTCCCTTAAAAAGTAGTCATTTGGCACCCCAAATAATAAGATACATAGCAATAAAACCTAACCAAACAGGCGAAAGATCTATACTCTGAACATTGTAAAATACTGATGAAAGAAATTGAAGGTGACACAAAGAAATGAAAAGACATTTCATGCTCCTGAATTGGAAGAACAAATATTGTTACAATGTCTTTGTTACCCAGAGCAATGTACACATTTAATGCGATCCCTATCAAAATACCAACAGCATTTTTCACAGAACAAAAAATCCTAAAATTTGTGTAGAACCACAGAAGACCCCAAATAGCCAAAGCAATCTTGGAAAAGGAAAGCAAAGTTGGAGGCATCGAATTCCAGACTTCAAGTTATATTACAAAGCTGTAGTGATCAAAAACACTGTGGTACTGTAATGAGCACTGGGTATTACATGCAACTGATGAATCACTAAGTTCTACCTCTGAAACTAATGCAAACAAACAAACATAAAATAAAAAAAATATATATGGTACTGGTACAAATATGGACATGTAGATAAATACACCAGAAACAAATCCACAACTAAATGGCCAATTACTCTTTCACAAAGTGGGAAAGAATATCTAATAGAAAAAAGACAGTCTCTTCAACAAATGGCGTTGGGAAAACCAGACAGCAACATGGCAAAAGAATGAAACTGGATCACTTTCTTACACTGTACCCGAAAATTAATTCAAAATAGATCAAGACCTAAATGAGAGACCTGAATGTAAAAATCTTAGAAGAGAACACAGTAACTTCTTTGACATCGGCCATAGCATCTTTTTTTCTAGATATGTCTCTTGAAGCAAGGGAAACAAATCAAAAATAAACTACTGGGACTACATCAAAATAGCAGCATTATGTACAAGAGCCGAATTGTGGACGCAGCCCAAGTACCCATCAACTGATGGATGGATAAGGAGGATGTACTATATATATAAACAATGAAATGTTACTCAGCCATAAAAAAAAATGAAATCGTGCCATTTATAACAACAGGAATGGACCTAGGGAGTATAATGCTAAGTGAAATAAGTCAGAGAAAGACTAATACCATACGATCTCACTCCTATGTGGAATTTAAGAAACAAAACAAATGAGCAAAGGGGGAAAAGAGAGAGGGAGAGAGAGGCAAACCAAGAAACCGACTCTTAACTCTAGAGAACACACTGCTGGTCACCAGAGGGGGAAGCAGGCGATGGGGATGAAGGAGGACACCTACCATGATGAGCACAGGGAATTGATGAATTACTGCATTATACACCTGACACAGATATAATACAGTATGCCAACTAACTGGAATTAAAATAGAAATGTAAAAACGATAAAAAATAAAAATTAGGTTTGGGGGCTTTATTTCTACATTTTCACGTTAACGTTAAAACAGGTGCGAAAACAAACAAACACCCCCAAAAACCCAGGTGCTCTGGAAAACTCAGAGTGAACTTTGACATGTGCTGAAATGTAGACGACAACCACCACCTTCTAACACTTTCCCAACAGCCTGTGGAAATGTCTGTTTCTGCAGAAATGACTGAGTTCATTAATTTATTACTTTATTAGATACCTATTGAGTAATTATGTAAAAAGGACTTTCACTGGACTGTGAAAGTCTAAGACAAGAAGTTTATATTCTAAGAGCCAGAACTAAGTAAATAAATAGTGTAAAGACCAAAGCTGGAAACCTGACTTGTTTTATCATTGCTAAGAACCAGTGTCTCCTCAATTTAAAAAATTATTTTCAGCCTCAGAAATTTTACACCAAAAGCCATGTGTTTCCTGACTTGCATCAGAAATGGCCAGCGCCTGGCTAAGGGCCATTTGCTATACACTCTGCAACCGTGGGGATTTGCTATGTCTCGGGTTGCTATACCCTGGACATTGAGGCTTGCAAGTCAACTGAGAAGGCAGGAGACAACAGGTCGGGCGAACAGTCACTGAAGCTTTGAGTTGCTCTTCAAGACAGCCGTTGGCTTTTAACATGGACAGCAAAAAACTCTGAGTTAATATATCGAACACAGTTCAGCAAGCCTTTAGCATAAAGGTATTGGATGATAGTCTAGGGACCGAATGTTCCATAGCCTGAAAGGAAGAGATTTTAGCATGAATAATAGAGCAAACAGACAAAATGAACTATATTGCAAAGTATGCAAAATATGATCTTTAAATGATGCTAGTGTAAAATACCAAATAGTATGGTAGGGGCCCAGAGCGACCGTCCACTTTAGGACTAAAGCAGCTTTCTCAGAAGCAACGGTTCTTTAGTTGGATATTGAAAAATGGCGACCATCTCCAAGTGCTGAAAAGGCAGGGAGTTGGGAAGCAGAGGCCACGTTCAGAGCGTGGTTGGAAGCACCCAAAGCCTGAGGCTCTCAGAGCCAGCGGGGACCCGGGCTGCGACCTAGCCGTGAAGATGCCAGCCCGTACCCTGAGGAGTTTGCCCTGTATTCATCCACTCAAAGATGCCATCCGTGTCCAGGAAACGAAACTGGTAGACGGGGTCGGCTGGTGGGAATGGGAAGGATGAGCCAGCCCCACGTGGAACAGTGAGAAGTGGCCTCTGGCACATAGAACATATGAGCTAGAAACCTTCATCTAGTCCCAAAGAAGGGACTGCTCTCTCTGAGTCCGAGTGCTCAGGAAAAGTGACCGCACCAGCCATCCGCAGGGGCTGCTAGTGGGTAAGTCTAGTAACGACGATGCGTTGCAAATTATACTGACCAACAGAGCACAGACACTGGAACCACAGGTGCCTGACCTGCCTCGCTATGTGGATGAGGTGGCACCTAATCACCTTCCCGTAATTGTTTTTTAAGTCAACCCTACTCCCAACATGGGGCTCGAACTCATGACCCCGAGATCAAGAGTCACACGCTCTACTGCCTGACCCCCCAGGCGCCCCTCACCTCTCCTTATTACGTGGCATTGCAGAAAAGCATCTGATTTTTTAAAAATTAACAAGAGTAGATTCAATCATCTTGCCTATTGAAGTAAATATACTAAACTGTTGATATTTGTTAAATTTGGCTTGTGTCTCTAATTCTGTTTTCGTTATGTCTGTATTTAAAAATAATGGATATAATTTTCAATTTTCGGTTAAGCTGGTGTATATTGGGAACATTTCAAATAATGGATACATTAAACACCTTTCACTGCTTAAAATCAAAACCAAAAAAAAATATTAAACACCTGAATTCCCTAAAATTGTTTGGATTTTTTAAACATTGTATCCATATGACGTTTGTGTTGGGGGAACAGAGAGGAGAGTTTCTTAAACATATTCATGATGCTACAGATTTTTAAATGTGTAAGAATCTAGCTCTTAAACCTGTTTCACTGCACAAAGGAGATGAAGAAATTGAAAGTATCAAAAAGTCGAAAGAAAAATACCGAAATGTCAGATAGCTTCGAGGCATGTAATCTCCTTGCTGTCAAGGATGGTCTCACCTCCTCATCGGCCCTGGTGCAGGGTGGGACGCATCTGACGTGTGCTGCGAGCAGGAAAAAAAATGCAAGGTTTTGAAATTACCCGAGACTTTGTGAAATGTACAAGGACCGACAGACCCACGTAACGACACAGGAAAGATCCTGTGACTGAAAGAACAAATCTCGCTTGAAAGTCTAAAACGTCAGATTCGGTAATTTCCAGAATCGTCCTATTGCTTAATACACGTCGCTTTGTATGTGCAGATATATGGGTTGAAGAATTTGAAATACATGCATGTGCTACGTCTGTAAACACTATTTCCCTTTTCAACCCGAAGAAGTCACTTAACAACAATTAAAGGAACCCATGGAGCAGACCGATTGGAATATTAAGAATTAATGGTTCGCCAAACACGTCTGTACCTGAACTTTGAGGCTCCTTTCCAGGACTGTGTCCAAGCCAGAATATTTTGGAACTGGATAACTTGAATATGTATTTTCCTCTTTTTATAATGTATTAATAAGGTTGAATGAATAGAACAGTTTCACTGTTAAAAATCTCTGCAAAATATTCTATGGAAAAAAAGAAGAGGAAAATAAAATTTCAACGTGCTACCACCTTGAAGACGTGAAACCCCACACTCATGGCAGGAGCTAACCTAAGGAGAATGAATCTCTCTTAGACAAAAATGCAAATAGCATCACTCTACAGTAAGGATACGCAGTGTCATTAACCCAAATTCGGCCATCTGTGTGGTTTACGTAGCGTTCTTACGTGGCAAGAGGAATGTGGGGTTGGTCCCAGAGAGGGACAGGGGGTTACTTTAGTGTAAGACCAGCTGCTGTGCTCCACATCTCCAGACTGTACGTGAGACAAGGGTGGGTCACACTCATTTAGAGCGCGTGCAGGGCTCTGTTCCCAAGATGCTCTCCTGCTCACTCTCTCCGTATACGACAAAGTCTCAGCTTTCCTGAAACCCTCACAGGTCCCACTGCAATTCCTCCAGAGCTCACCGCCCGTGCAGGTGGGGACTTACATCACCAACGGGGGCAGGGAGACCCTGGGCCTCTGACCGCGCCTCTAACTGCAGCAGGTCTGCTGGGGAGAGAAGAGGCTGCTCTGTGTCCTATTAGCGAGAGGCAATGACCCACCTCCCCACGGGGATTAGAGCCCACCGTTGGCGAAATCATAGCGTTTATAACCTTGTCTCCAAAAAAAAAAAAAAAAAAAAAAAATCCACCTTTGGATAAAAGAGTAATGATGGTCAATTACTAAAGGTCTAGCAGCCTTTAGTACCGAAGGTTAAGTTTTGGAAAGCAACTAGCTAACACTTCCCCTGAGTGTTTCCTTGCAAATCTACATGCGTGGAGCCCATTTGGCCCAAGGTGGTTCTTGATAAACAAGATTCGAATTAAATGTAAGCATACGTAAAGTTCTTGAGGCTCCAGTTAGTGCTGGGTGTACATTTATTAAGGTACATAGGGGTTCAATGTTTTCAATAATGACAAATATATCGGTTTTTCTTCATTAGTCAACCGTTAATGATTGAAGGGGTTTCTTAGATCCTGGGTGATATTTTGGTATTCTCTGCTCTTTTCGGGAAAGCTTTCCAACTTCCCTTTGCTGACCTTGAATCGACCTCCTGTCACTATGTGCTATAATTTCTTACTCGTGTTAGGTCTGAGGCCAAAACCCCTGAAGACAAGACACCATGATTGATTCCCTTTTTTGTCATCAAATGGTTCGTACCTAATAGGTGCTTAATTCAAAATTTTGGAGTAAATAAAAATATGGAGGAAAACACTTTAAAGATTCAGATAATGACCATCATTATTTTTCACCGTACGCCAGTTAAGACTGACCACCTTTCTCAGCAGCGTGCCGGGAGTCACTGAGATTGAATATTTCACAGAATAGAAATATTCTGTGATATGCATTGCTCAAGGATCGGGATCTGCAGTGGCTTCTTTTATTCCCTGTCCAAATGAGGAGAAATAAAACGCGTTTGGGATTCCAGGGAACTCCACAGAAGTAGCCGAGCACACGTGGGCCTCGGCGCTGTCTGTGTTCACATACTGGCTGGGACGCTCCTCTCTCCGCTCGGGAAGGACGCCTAATACGGGGCGATCTTTCCCATTCTACACTGTCCCTCACGGAGGGTAGTGGATCATTCCGGTAAGAAACACGCATCCGCTGAGTGGACAGGTGGGATCCCTGCAGCGTCCAGATCCCAGGGAGAGACTTGTCTGGGGCTTGGGTTTTCCTCCACTCTGCTCCAGAGTCAAGAAATCCCCCTATTTCACTGCACGCTTCAACTTGGGGGACCGATAGTGTAAACGATCCGTCCTACGCTGTGGCTCGGCTTACGAGATGATTGAAAGGCATGCCTGGAAGAGAAAGTAATGCACACGAGAATGAACCCTACGGCTGTGTCCCTCTGTGGCCCCCAACACGGGGAAAGGGGGAACCTGCCTCTCCCACATGACCGGGAACGGAGACGATCGAAGCAGGGAGTCAGGATGAGAAGGACACGTGTTTGTGTGAAGGAGACCGGATCTTGTAAAGACGGACGCGAGGTCTATCTCTGCAACGAGACAGAACCGCGGGCAGGATTTTAGTGTTTCGTTGTCGTATGGTCCATCGACGGGCGCACCGTTCCGAGATGTGAAGCAGAAAGCAGCAACCACCACCAAGCCCGCGTGAGGGGACTGGAGACGATATGCAGGTACACAGTGAGCACGGTTGACAACACGGCATTTTTAATCTGTATCTATGGAAAACATTTATATAAGCTCTCTAATAGAGGGATTATAGAAATACATTTAATATAGAATAGCGTACTTCGGTGTACTTACTGTGAAAATAGCACATTTATTTAGAGAAGGGATTTATGCCCAAAGTTCTTGTGGATGTTTGGAAATACACCCATTTCCTTCTTTTGCAGGAACTGTTAGCAAGAAACGGAAAAGTACCAACCGTGTTCCATAGTCCTCCTCGAGAGTCTTCTCCTGTTGAATGCTATTCCCCGGAGTCATCTAGAATGTTCCCATCAGTAAAATGTTCTAGAAAAACGTCTTTTTTTTTTTTTTTTTTGTAGTCCCGTCTCTACATCTGCCTGCACTCGTGCCTCGTGCACATGGCCTGTCTCTCGATCCTCCACGTGCCTTCCTCGTAAGTACAGTGACATATGGTACATTCGTCAGTCTTGACTTCTCTTCCAGCTGGGATGACAGCCGTTTCCGCAAAGCAGTTCGGGCCTGCAACGCAGAGAAACGTTGTATATTAGCAGTGTGCACAAATATAGAATGCATTTAATTAGGTAGCCAGCTTTACAGGATTTTATTTTTTATTTATGTTTTATTCCCTCCCCTATGAATGCCAGTGGGAAAAGGACAACTTAAATAATACCAAGCACTCCCGCTTTTGTCCTGAAATGAAAACTGGTGTTATTTCGATTTTTTATGAGTGGCCCTACTGTGATTTACGCGAACTGTTCCATTCGGGGGCCTTCTACAGAAGTCCAATCTGCAATCATTTGATTTCATTAATTCTAAGGAATCGCAGAAAAAAGTTAATTCACTGTGACCTTCGAAGAACCGGTCTTATTCTTCACGGCACCTTTACAGGAGGGAGTGTAAATAAGCACACCGCTCGGAGTCACGGTAAGCCCCGTGTAACTTCCGCACCTCTCAGGGCCCGTGTCCGGACGTCGGCCCCCGAGGGGCTCCTGGAACACTGGCTGCTGGTCCCACCCCCGGAGCGCGGACTCATTCGCTGTGGGATGGGGCCGCAGAACGTGCTTTGATGACACGTTCCCTCGTGCTCCGTGCTGCTGCCGCTGCAGGTCTGGGACCCCCTTCGGAAAGCACCACTCAGCATCCACCAGGCCCGTATCTTCCATAGGCTTCCACACCAGCCGAAGATCTCGACCTCGGGACCTCCCTCTAAAATGGACACGTGAGGGGCGCCTGGGAGGCTCAGTGGGTTAAAGCCTCTGCCTTCGGCTCAGGTCATGATCTCAGGGTCCTGGGATCGAGCCCCGCATCAGGCTCTCTGCTCAGCAGGGAACCTGCTTCCCCCTCTCTCTCTGCCTGTCTCTCTGCCTACTTGTGATCTCTCTCTCTCTCTGTCAAATAAATAAATAAAATCTTAAAAAAAAAAATAAAATGGACATGTGAGTACTTTCTGGGGCCTAAATGAGGCCCCCCGCCCCCAGCTTTGAACTTTAACACTGAGTCAGATTCTAATTTCCCTTCTTGGCATCTATAGTCTTTGATAACATGCTCACTAACAAAATATGTTTAATTGTGATGTATGCAGCCGTCAAAGAGATGAGAAACATTCGCCTACAAGTTTTTTTTTAAAAAATAAACTAATCCAAACAAGCTCCAGGATCAAAACTGGCTCGTACAATTCCAAGCAGAAAAACTCACGATTTCGTGGCTACTGCTTTTCACATTAGCCAAGCGGTCAATGTCGTCCTCTGGAACCCATGCCCCAGTGTACGGAGCCCCTTCTCCCTGCCAGGACTCTGCTTTCTTCTTGCCCCCAGCCCCTCCTACTCAGACACGGCCCTAGGATTCATCCCTTGACGTATTTTTTCTCTGTCGGAGACCTCGAAGCATTCACGATCATCCACCTGGGGAGGAATCCAAATTGCAGCTCCAATCCTCTCTCTCGAGCGCTGGTTCTGTGTTTCCAGCCTGCTAACACTTCCGACTTACCAGGTGTGGTCAAGACCCTCTCCTCCATCAGTTTGGGTGAATTACAATATTTTAAATACAGACCCTCGCCCACCCAGTTGGCCAACGTGAGATCCTCTATCTCCGCGCGTTCCCGCACAACCCACGCGGGGCTCCTCCTGACCTCCGTGGCCCAGGATGGCTTCCTCAGCTCTCTCTCTGAGGTCAGAGCCCAACAGTGGCCTGGCAGCCACTTTGTCAACACTTGTCCCACTCGGCCCGTGAAACACCTGTGAAATTTACATGCCCTCTAGCATGCTTCTTTCTTTCTGTTTGTTTCTTTTTCAGAGTTTAATCTAAGGACACAATCTCCTTCTCATTTGCTCTAATATCTAAAAGTGTGCTCTGCGCATAGAAGACACACATAGACGACACAATTGTCCAAATAAACCTGTACTCGTGGGTGTAGGTCCTTATAGGTCTCCTCTCCAGGAAAAATCTGGATTCAAAATCTGATACCTCTGCTTAATCGTTATGTGGTCTGGGACTAAGTAACTTGATTGTTTTGAGCTTTAATAGCCTCATTTACAGAAGGGCAGAGGACCCAGATAGACACTTTTCCAAGGAAGACATCCAGATGGCCAACAGACACATGCAAAGAGGCTCGACATCACTCATCATCAGGGAAATGCAAATCAAAACCACAATGAGCTATCACCTTACACCTAGTCAGAATGGCTAAAATCAAAAAGACAAGACATAACAAGTGCTGGTGAAGATGTAGAGAGGTGGGAACCCTCGTGTGCTGTCGGTGGGAATGCAAACTGGCACAGCCATGGTGGAAAATGGTATGGAAATTCCTCAAAAAATGAAAAATAGAAATACCATACAAGCCAACAGTTGCGCTACTGGGTATTTACCCAAAAAACAAAGACACTAACTTGAAAAGATCCACGCACCCCTATGTTGTTGCAGCATTATTTACAATCGCCAAGCTATGGAAGCAACCTAAAAGTTCATTGGTGGTTGAGTGGATAAAGAAGGTGTGGAATATATACACACTGGAATATTACTCGGTCATCAAAAAAGAATGAGCTCTTGCTATTCATAACGCCATGCATGGACCTAGAAAGTATTATGCTAAGGGAAATAAGTCATTCAGAGAAAGGCAAATACCATATGGTTATATATTTATGCATGTGAATGCCTAATTGTTCTACCACCATTTGTTAAAAAGATTATCTTTTCTTCATGGTACTGTGTTTACTTCTTTGTCAAAGATCAGGTCACTATACGTATTTGGATTTCTTTTGGAGCTCTCAATTCTGTTTATTGATCTGGTTTTGTATTCGTTTGCCAATACCACACTGTCATTTCACGTGGGTTGTCAAACTTGTAGGCACAGGGTTGTTCCTAATATTCCCGTTATCCTTCTACGTCTGCGGGATCTGGAGTGATGTCCCCTATTTCACGATATTAGTGATTTGTGTCCTCTCTCTTCTTCGCTTAGTTAGCCTGGCTAGAGGCATCTCAGTTCTATTGATTTTTTTCAAAGAACCAACTCTTGGTTTGTTTGACTTTCTTTATTTCTCATTTTGAATGTAATTGATTTCTGCTCAAATTTTTATTATTATTTTTTTCTTCTGCTTCCTTTGGATTTAATTTGCTTTTCTCTTTCTAGGTTTCTTAGATGGGAGTTCAAACTGATTTCAGTACTTCCTTGTTTTCTAATATATGCATTCAATGCCTTAAGTATCCCTCCAAGCCCCGCTTTTCCTGCATCCCACAAATTCTCATCAGTGTGTTTTCATTTTAATGAAGTTCAAAATGTTTTAAAATTTCTCTTGAGACTCCTTTCTTGATTGATGTCTTTTTTTCGAAGGCTGTTGTGCCCCTCCAAGTATCTGTGGATTTTCCAGGTATCTTTCTGTTATTGATTTATTTAATTCCACTGTGGTCGGAGAGCAGACACTGTATGATTTCTGTTCCATTACATGTGACACAGTGTGTTTTATGGCCCAGGCTGTGCTCCACCTTGGTAAATATGCCGTGGGAACTTGAGAAGAATGTGTATTGTGCCACTGTTGGGTAAAGTAGTCAATAGAAATCAACTATATTCAGTTGATTGATGGTACTGTGTTCAACTATGTCCTTACTGATTTTTCGCCTCCTGGATCTATTTCCAATAGGAGAAGTTCAAGTCTCCAACTGTAATAGTGAATTCCTGTATTTCTTCTTGCAGTTCCATCGGTTTTTGCCTCATGCACTCTGAAACTCTGTTGTTGGTGAATACACATTGAGGATTATTATATCTTCTTGGAGAACTGACCCATGTATCCACTATGTAATTACCTCCTTTATCTTGGATATCCTTCTTTGCTCTGAAGTCGACTCTGAAATTAATACCGCTACTCCTGCTTTCTTTTTATTAGTGTTAGAATGATATATTTTTCTCCATCCGCTCACTTTTAACATATATATGTTTTATATTTACAGTGGGTTTCTCATAGACAATACATAGCTGGATCTTAAGTTCTGATCCATTTTACTTCTGTCTCTTAGGCCATTAACGTTTAAAATGATTATCGAGGGGCACCTGGCGGCTCAGTCGGCTAGGCATCCAAGTCTTGGTTTCGGCTCAGGTCGTGATCTCAGGGTCATGAGACTTGAGCCCCGCATCAGGCTCTATGCTCAGTGGGGAGTCTGCTTGGAGATTCTCTCCGTCTTCCCTCCCCCTGCTTGTGTGCACTAATGGACTCTCTCTCTAAAATGAATAAATAAATCTTTAAAACAAAGCGATTATTGCTATAATTGGATTTCTATCTACCATATTGGTTACTCTTTTCTACTTGTTGCCTTTACTCTTTGTTCCTGTTTCCTTCTCTTTCTGCCTTTTCTGGATTTAACTTAGCACTTTATATGATTATATTTTCTCTCTTTCTTAAACATATGTTGCACTTCTTTTGTTTTTTTTTAACTAATCCAAGCCCATTTTCAAATAATGCTATTGTGCTTCAAGAGTAGTGTGAATAATGACAAATAACGGATAATCCCAACTCCTCCCTCCCAGCCATTGCATCCATATTATTATTCATTTTGCTTACTCATAAGCATAAATAAAGGTGTCTATCAAACTACCTATCAGCATACATAAATGAATCCATAGTTAATAGTATCATTTTGAACGAACTAGTATCTGTTAGATCATTTAAGAATAAGAAAAATAAGGGGCATCTGGGTGGCTCAGTTGGATAAGTGTCCAACTCTTGACTTTAGCTCAGACCATAATCTCAGGGTCATGAGATCAAGTGCTACATCCAGCCCTGAGTTGGGCTCCATGATGGTTGTGGGGCCTGCTTAAGATTCTCTCTCCCTCTCCTTCTGTCCCTCCCCACTGCACGCACGCTCTCTCTCTCTTAAAAAACAAGATTAAGAAAAATGAAAGTTTTTGTTTTACCTTTACTTATTCATTCTCTGATGCTCCTCCTTTATGTAGATCCAAGTACCTGCATTTCCCTTCTCTCTCTCTCTCTAAAGAGCTTCTCTTAACATTTCTTGCAAGGGAGGTCCACTGGCAGAAAGCTCCCTTAATTTTTGTTAGCCTGAGAAAGTCTTTATTTCTCTTTCAGTTTTCAAGGATATTTTTGCAGGGTATAGAATTCTCTCAATACCAAATATTTTAATATACTCTACTTGCTTCAGTGGTTTCCAAAGAGAAGTCAGATGTAATCCCTGTATTTTCTCCTCTGTAGGTGAGGTGCTTTGACCTCTGCTTCTTTTAAGAGTCTTTCCTTATCTTTAATTTTCTGAAGTTCGAATATGGTATGCCTAGGTGTAGAGGTTTTTTTGGCACTTACTCTGCATGGTGTTCTCTGAGCTTCCTGGATCCATAGGTTGGTGTGTATAAGATAAATTTGGGGAAAATTCTCGGTCACTGATTCAAATATTGCTTCTGTTCTTTTTTATGTGTCTTCCCCTTCTGATATTCCCATTATGTATGTATCACACCTTCTGTAGCTGTTCCGTGGTTCTTGGATAGTCTGCTGATAAGCCCAACAAAGGCATGCTTCATTTATGTAAGCGCTCTTGATCTTTTTTCTAACATTCCGGAATTTATTTTTGGTTCTTTCTTAGAGCTTCCATCACTCAACGTACCCATCCATTCTTGCATGTTGTCTACTATTTCCATTAGAACGTTTAACGTATTAATCATAGTTATTTTAAAATCCTGGTTTGAGGGGCACCTGGATGGCTCAGTCAGTGAAGCAGCCAACTCTTCATTTCAGCTCAGGTCATGATCTTGGGCTCATGAGATCGAGCCCCACATTGGGCTCCATGGTCAGCGGGGAGTCTGCTTCTCTCCCTCTCTGTTTCCCTCTGCCCTTCCCCCACTCCCTCTCCTCTTCTCTCTCTCTTTCTAAAATAAATAAGTAAATCTTGAAAAAGAATAAAAAATAAAATCCTGGTTTGAGAATTCCAACATGCCATAGCTGGTTCTGGTTCTGATGCTTGCTCATCTCTTCGAACTATATTTATGGCCTTTTAGTATGCCTTCTAATTTTTTAAAAATTTTTGATACTTAAAGACATAATGTATTGGATAAAACGAAGTACCGTGAACAGAAGTGTAGTGGCATGGCAGTAAGATGTGGGGGAGGGGAAGCATTCTCTAGCCTATGACTCCATCAGTCTTCTCCTGAGCCATTGACTCTGGACTGTGACCCTCTCAAATGCTTCTTATCCCTACACCCACTTTGGTTGTCCAGGATGGCTAGATTGGGCTGGAATTGGGTAATTCCCTCCTCCCATGTGGAAGGCTAGGGCGAGATGGGTTGGCTATGTCCTGTACCCCAGGTCAGTTAGACTCTGGTCAAATAGTTTCTCCTGAGGGCGGGCAGACCTTGTTAAAAAGAACAGAATGTGCTCAACAATTTCAAATTGGGTATTTTCCCCTTCTCCCTTCCCTAAGACATCAAAGCTGACAAAATTAGCGTAACCCTCCATGACTGGGCCCTGCTGGAGTTTTTGACCCTCAGACTCAGCCACACTAAACCTCCAGCAACTTGTCAATTATAAGTTGGGTTTTCATCAACTATAATTTAGGTTTTCTTAGCCCAGCACTGGTTCTCATGGAGGTTCCTGCACTGCTAAGTTTGCTTCTTTGTATCTGTCTGGGTCTCCAATTTTAGGGGGAGCGGTTTGTCCTGTGACCTTACTTCTCCGATGAATGGAAACCACAATGACTGATTTTTGAAGACTGAACCAATTTTGCATACCTGAAATAAATCCCAACTTGGTCACAGCATAAAATTCTTTTTGTATATTGGTGTATTTTGTTTATTAATATTGTAGTAAGAAATGTGTTTATATTTATGCAGGATATTGATTTGTACTTTTTTAAAAAAAAAAAACAAACTCTTTTTCTATTGTCTTTACCTGGTTTTGGTACCAGAATAACGCTGACTTCATAGAACGGGTTGGAAAGTGTTTCGTCCTCCTCTGTTGTTGGAAGGCATTGCGTCGAGGTGATATTAATTCTTTAAATACTTGGTATTATTCTCTGAAACCGTCAGGGTTTTGAGGGGAGTTTTAAAATTACGAATTCAATTTCCTTAATAGTTTTCATGTAAATTATCTATTTCCTATTTGGATGAGTTGGAGTAGTTTTTATTTTTCAAGGAATTGGCTCTCATCTTCTGGGTTGTGAAATTCACGCACGTAGAGCTGCTGATAGTATTTCTTCGTCACTCTTTTCATTTCTGTTGGGTGTAGAGTGGTATCTCTTGTTTTATGCTCTTTATTAGTAATTTGCGTCTTCTCTCCCCACTAAAATCCTTTGTGTTGCTAGAGGTTTATCAATTTCGTGGATCTTTTCAAAGGACCAATTTTTCGTTCATTGATGTTTCTCTAGTGATTTTCTGTTTTCAATTTTATTGACTTTTGTCCTCGTTTTTACTATTTTCATCTTGCTGCTACTTTCGGTTTATTTGGCTTTTCTTTCTCTCGTTTCTTGAAGTGGTGACTTAACTGATTTGAGAATTTTCCTCTTTTTTAATGTCAGCATTTAGTTCCATAAATTTCCCCTCTGGTACTGCTTTAGCTGCTGTCTCACAGGTGTGGATGGGTTGTATTTTTCCTTTTCATGAAACATTTAATTTTACAGACTTGTAACTCAAGAACTACTAAGAATCTTGAGGGAAAACACACACACACACACACACACACACACACACAAACCCAACTTCTGCTTCTGCTAACTTGGTAAAACTAAAAGATAAATTACTGAAGAGAATCCTGATGTATAAAAATAGATTCTGGCCACTATAGCCATTTAGTGGCAAATAAACCTCCGGATAGTTTACTTCATTAGTAAATACGGGAATAGAGACGGTTTTTAATCTGTATCGATTAATCTCATTATACTCTTTGACTTTCATATTTACATACTTCTTTAGCAGAAATAGGAAGCATAGAGAACAATTTTACAAATACGGAAAATGAGGTTTAGAACAAGTGTCCGTCAAGTCACATGGCTCGTAATTAATTACGGCTACGTTAGGTTACGTTCATCTGGCCTGGTTGTTAGGAGAGGACCCTCTGGCTAAAGATGACTGATTTCAAGATAAACACAGTATAGAAGGCTTTTCTTTGCCTCTGGGACAGTTGTTCAAGGCGAGAGCTGGTAGACAGGGCTGCACCGAACTTCTCGGTGCTAATCTGATGTCAGGGCAGAGGGCTCGCGCTGTGAAAGCTGTCGTCTGTACCATCGGGCCCCGGAGGTGGCTAGATGTGGCCGGTGCCCGGACGCAGAACAGCTCGACCAGACCGGCGTGCTGAACGGAGGTCTGATCACGGAGGGCCGTCCACGGGAACGAGCATCTCTCATCCCGTCACGGTCCTCCCCACCGCATCTCCTGGGTACTGTCCGGGTCGAGCCCCCCGTTTTGCCCGGGTTACCAGCACAATTAGCCCGTGACAGATGTGTTCACTTAGTTTGTCCTCAACTCAGTACATGAGACCGAGGCCCCCAAACTCCAAATCCAAGCTGCACCTGCTAGGACATTTGTAATGAGCCCCCTCCCCCTCCCGGCTGCTCCAGGCTGTGTCTCCGCCGGAACCTCCCTCTGCAGGGACAACCTCCCTGCCCACGATGGGGGCTTTCCCTGACGGGGAGCCCCGGGAGAGGGGGCAGGAGCCACGATCCCAGGGTCTGGGGTGGAGCTCAGGTCGTGCACAATCGGGTTACAGTTTTAGAATGAAATCATGGAATGACCTAACTAAAATGAAACTAACACATCCAGGCTGATGGATAAGTTGCCAATATGCTTAAATTTTTACAAGCAATGGTAGGCAGCAAGAAGACGTGGTATTAATGAAGGCAAAGCTACACAGGTGCCTGGAGGCCTATCTCCTTCTCTTCCATCAAAGACTAAACACCAAGGGGCAGCCCAGCTCCCCAGAATGACAGGCACGGGAGCAGAAATCTGCACGGTGTAGGCGCCGGGCGGGGCCAGCACTGGCTCAGGGCAGCTCATTTTATTTATTTATTTGAGGCACCGGATTACTGGCGTTCATTCCCTGGGAACCATGACGTTAAAATAAGAATAATTCCCAAGTATGCCGAACTTCACATCAGTTCCTTGGCTTGGAACAGTGACGTTTTCTCTACCCTACTGTAAATCCCATTCCCCACCCACAAATCTGACTTCTGAATATGAAATCCCCCTGCTGGTACTTACGGGGGAAGCGATGCATTTCAATTTCCTTGTCATGCACCTGGCGTATATGGTAAATTCAAAGGGCACTGGTCTCAAAAAGGAAATGCCGTTTTCCTCACATGCCTTCTCATCTCCCGGCCAAGTCCAGTGAAATAACCAAGTACATGTTCATACGTGTGTGCGTACCTGTCCATGCGCACACGCGTGTTCTTCATGGAAAGATCTCGTACAAAATCATCGTTTAACCAGAAAGTGACAAAGGACAATTAAAAAAAAGGATAAATTTAAAATGGCACTAAATTATGCACGAAAAGGAAATAGGTTTGATCTCTGTAAAAGAGACCTTCTTCCTCAAAGAAAACTACTCTGCCAAAGGAATATCCTGTCCTCTGGGTGGCTCCGGGAGTGAGCCTTGAGGTCGCGACGTCCCCCCTTATCAGCTCCTGGGAGCTGATGTTCCTTTCGGTTTCCTGGGAGCACGCCCTCATTCCGGTTCCTGGAAGTTAGGAGTAAGGAACTGCTGGGTCATCTTATTCCGATCCTTCCAAATTGGTGCAGTTTACCCACTACCACCCAGTCTACACCGAAATTCAAGACACCAAAAAGGTCCTTCACTTTTAAGTGAAGCATTCTCAGAAAACGCTTTAGTAAATCATGAGAACGGAAAGAAGCATTTCCCAAAGTTCTGAAACACGGTGAAAGGTCTGCTGCCTAAAAGAAGTCCCCACTGTCAGATAAACCGGGGCAGGCTCCATGAAGCAGCGCCAGTGGGGTCCGTGTCCTGCAGATCTGATGGGCGTCGTCACTGCGTGGGTCTGCACTGGGAGCCTCGGAGGAAGGGCTCGCTTGTGCATCCTGGTGTAAACTCACCTGACCGTGGAGGTCTTTGTGCACAAACAGCCGCTACTACCCTGATGGGCATTTAAATTCCGCAGAAAAACGAAGCAGTAAGTGCAGAGAGGGGGACAGAGCCTCGCTCACAGCGCCTGCAGAGCCCACAGCGGCCACTGGGGGGCAGCAGAGGCCAACTCTCCAGCAGGCAAGCAGGTGCGCGGGGTGGGGGCGCCATCCCACAGCACCCCCCCCCCCCTGAAAGGTTTCCTAACCCAAGCACGCTGCTCGCCTTGTCACTGGGACATTTTTTACGCAATCTTTCGATTGCCCAGAAAAATGCACAAATATTCGGTTGTGGCGCTTCGTGAATCTTCCCCCAGTCCACACACCCATGAACCTGCCACGCGAACTGACGTGACTGCGACCTGAGAAGCCCCTGTGCCCCGGCCCCGACCCGCTGCAGAACTCACGGCGTGCGCGTGTCTGCACTTGGCAGGAATAGAATCCTTGCCTCTAGACCCGTCTGCGGCAGGCGGCTCTTCCTCGATGCGACGTTCCCGCCGTCGTGCAACTTTAGTTCACTGGTTTCCTGAATATTCTGCAATCTATCTATCCTTCCCCTTATTGGTAGATGTCTGACTTCCAAATTGCCGTCAATAGGAGCAGGCTAGAGTAGTACCGTGGGAGCTCTTAATGGGAATATAAGCTCTACATGCCTTCTTAGACTTGCTTCTAGTATGTGCTCCCACCCCAAGAGTGGGGTCCTGGGTCCCGGAGGGTGTGTGACCTTTCAGCCCTAGTAGAAACCCACACAGACACATTTTCCCAAAGCCATTGTGACAATTTAGTCCCCCGAGAGTCAGTATGTGATAATTCCAGTTCATCCAGGTCCTTGGCAATATCCAACATTGTTAGTTTTTATTTTATTTTATTTTATTTTTTTAAAGATTTTATTTCTTTATTTGACAGAGCGAGAGAGATCACAAGTGGAGAGGCAGGCAGAGGGAGAGGGGGAAGCAGGCTCCCCGCTGAGCAGAGAGCCCGATGCGGGGCTCGATCCCAGGACCCTGAGATCATGACCTGAGCGGAAGGCAGAGGCTTTAACCCACTGAGCCACCCAGGCGCCCCCAACGTTGTTAGCTTTTAATGTATTTTATCAGATCAAGTGCATGAGTCAAAATGTTGGATTGTGGTTTTTTTTTTTTAAATATTTATTTATTTATTATTTTCAGGGAAGGGAGAGAAAGCACAAGCCGGGGGAGAGGGACCGTGGGAGAGGGAGAGAGGGAGGCAGGCTTCATGCTCAGCGTGGAGCCCTGGAGGGGCTCGATCTCCCGACCCTGAGATCACGACCTGAACCGAAACCAAAAGTCCCACCCACGCTTAACAGACTGAGCCACTCAGGCACCTCTAGATGGTGGTTTTAGTTTGCATTTCCCTGATCACTAATGATTTCGATGTTCTCTTTCTCAATGTGACATCCAAGTCTTTTGTCTTTATTTTCCACTGGGTTGTCCAGATTTTCTTACTTATTTGTAGGAAATCTTCACATATGCGGATGGGTCCTGACACATGGGTTTCTCACACATGACTGTGAACAAAATTTCCAACTATAATTACAGGATTCTTGTCTCTCCTTTCAGTTATCTCAATTTTTCACCTGTTTTAAGGCTATGCATTAGGTACCTGGGTATTTAGGTTAGTGTCATGTTCACGTTTTCATTGCTCTCTAGGGATGCTTCTTGGTAAAATCTAAATTATCTGATATCATGTAGCCCCAACTGCTCCCATTGGTTACATTACGGGATCCGTCTTGACCTGTGTTTATTTTCAACATTTCTTTTTTACCTTATTGTTAACATATCTCTTGAAAGCAAAATCTGGACTTAAAAAACCTCTGCCTGAAAACCTTTATCTTTTAGTCACACTCACTTCATTTTTATTTGACACGATGCTGAATACATTTGACCTTCAATCTGTGGTCTTGGGATTTACTTTCTATTCATCCCACCTGTTTTTGTGGCTTCTTCTCCCTTTGCTGTCTTCTTGTGGATTAATCAAGCACTTTTCTTCCTTTTGCTCTCCTCTCTTGGCTTGTTTCTTTGTCTGCTGCCTGACATGCTCCTCGGAGCGATTTCAGTAGCTCATGTCTGCTGGCAAAACACACTCTCCGCTTTCTCTTCTGCGATGTTTCCCGAAGGACTGAAAACGGAGACTTCGTTGCCAAAGGGCATCTCTGCGCTTCTAGAGTTCTCCAGCATTCTTGCTGACGGCTGGCCCTCGATGGGGCTTTCTCCCCTTGAGACAGCCTGTCCTGCCTTCTGCTCGCTCTCGAGACTTCGTATCCTCTTGGGTTTTCAGCATTTTTACTCTCTGTCTTGCCGTGGATTTCTCTGGATTTTTTTTTTTTTTTTTTTCTGCTTCAGGTTTCTGCCACTTGTGACTTTGTTTGGACTTCCTTGGCCAACTTTTCTTCAGGTTTGTTTCCATTCCATCCTGTCCCTTTCTTTATTCCTTCTGCCGCTCGATCAGTCCCGCGTCAGACCTTCTGTCTTTCTATAAATCCTTCACGTTCCTTCCCTTTTCCTCGGTCTACCTCACTTGTTTTCTACGGATGCAGTTTCTAGAGCACGAACCCTGTTCCCTGCTCTGCCTCAGCACTTTGGTAAACCCTTCCCTGGAATTCTGGGTTTCTTTCTGCATTTGTCAATTTTATGACTTTTTCCCTGCAGTTCCGTTCTCAGGGAAATTCTCCAGCTCTTCTGTGTTCCTTGAGCATGTTAACAGAGTTTTATTTTTATTTTATTTTATTTTATTTATTTTATTTTTAAAGATTTTATTTATTTATTTGACAGAGAGAGAGATCACAAGTAGGCAGAGAGGCAGGCAGAGAGAGAGGGGGAAGCAGGCTCCCCGCTGAGCAGAGCCCAATGTGGGGCTTGATCCCAGGACCCTGAGATCACGACCTGAGCCGAAGGCAGAGGCTTTAACCCACTGAGCCACCCAGGCGCCCCTTATTTTATTTTTTTAACAGAGTTTTTTTTTTTAAACCCTGTGTTTTATTTACCATATCTTGATAATCTGCGCGTCTATTTCTTATTTTCTATTTTATGTTTCTCTTGATTTGGGTCGTCTGGTCTTATTTCTTAGCCTGCCTCGTGTTTTTTAGGAAATGTGAAGGCAGAACTGTAAAGTCTGGGAAGACACCTTTGGCAGGACGGTAGGGAACTCGAGGAGAACCTGGACCCGGCTGAAAGTACACTGTTGGCTTGGTGGGGGCGGGTCTGTCTGTCTCCCCACACTCCGGGGCCAGTCTCAGTCGAAAGCCCCGGATGTTTGCAGGGGCCCCTCTGCCTCGGAGGGCCCCGGACATCATCTCTGCCCTCGGCACTGCGATCCCCAGACCGATCTCTGCTCAAGTCCCAGCCCCCCACGGCTTTCTGCTTGGGCTCTGCGGGCCATGCCCTGCACACGAGCAGCCTCCGAGCCTGTGAGTGCATGGAAGGAAAGTTCCATGAAGAACTTCGGCCTCGCTTCTCGGCGGCTCCCTCTTCTTCTCCAGCAGAGCTCCCCTCCCAGTCCCCAGCTGCCCTGGGCTGCCCCAACACCATCTTCCTTCCCCCCTGCTCAGCCCGAAGCCGGGGCTGGGGCTTTCGGTGGGACATCCGTCCCAGCTCCAGGCATGTGCCGTCGTCCCAGGGAAGACGTGGCAGGTGAGTGCCCGCCCTCTGAGAGCACTTGCGCCCCGATATCCCCAAACCATGTTGTGTGCTTGTTTGGGGTTTCAGCGTGGGTCTGTGCTATCCTGCCCTTGGAGCTGATCTTGAACGGGAGTTCTCTCCATACGCCTGGCTAAGAGGAGAGCGTGGGCTTATAATGTTGTCAAAGCCTACCGGACTGAGTGTCCTCGAATGAGAAAGGAACCGATCCTAGGTAGCCCTGTAAGGTGGGACGATTGCCTGTGGACATTGTTAGGAGGTTACCATCCTACAGAGCATCGGGGACTCATCGATTTGTTGTCAAACATGAAACGGCATGTTGCAATCTCCTGTGTGCATTCCTTCCTTTCTGCAGGGACTGTATATGTCCCTGGCTTTATTTTTTATTATTTTAAAATATTTTATGTATTGATTTATTTGAGAGAGAGCATGCGCACAAGCAGGGGCAGCAGCAGGCAGAGGGAGAAGCAGACTCCCCGCTGAGCAGGGAGCCGGACGTGGGACTCGATCCCAGACCCTGAGGGTCATGACCCGAGCCAAAGGTGCCTCACATCCCTGGGTTTTAAGCCCTTGTGCCCTCCTGCTCTTCGGTCATTAGCAAATGAAGTACAATTTTGCCTGTGTTCTCTAGCTGCTTATGTAAAAATGTAATTTATATGGGAATACAATTTCAACATTTCTAGCAAATACACCTGCCCGACCTTTAATAGGATAATCAACGCCTTGCATGCATGTGGTTCTTCAGGGCTAAGAAGTTCTGCTTTCTCTTTGTCTCGCCTCCGTGTGTTCCCCCGGGAGAGGCGTGGGTGGTAACTGAAGGTGGGAAGGTTGAGGTTGAGGATGTCAAATATCCGACCTGGAACCCTCCCGATCAGACCCCCTTGACCTACAGATGGGAGGATGGAAGCCTAGAAATACCGAGACAGAGAAGGTGAGATCAGATATTAGACTTTCTTTTGCAAAACGTGTCCTTGTCTTTTGAACTTCTGGATGCCTTCCACCGTGCCAGATGGCCTCCCTGTTTCAAAGTCGCAAGTGTGAATGACGGTGACACACGGGGACACGTCCGTGCTGTTGCTGAGGACCCACGAAGGCTTCTGGAATTCAAATGGGGTATTTAAAAACCGTGCTAATTAGGCCTGTCATTCCTTTCCAATATGCACTTTTCCCTCCAGTGGAAGTTTATTGGTCACCCTGGAGAGCCATCCGTGGGCGCCCTGAGGACGAGGGGACAGAGGAGGGTCCGCAGGGAGATCCTCGTGTGTCCCCAGAGTTCCTCTCTGCAGCCGCCTCCTTGTTCGCTCGCTCTGTCAGCCTTGGGTCCTCAAACTTGGGACGTCCTCCTTCACTTGGCCGTCTCGACTGCTGCCCCAGCCCCTTGTGGGGCAGACCATCCCGCTGTCCCCGCACACGGGGCACAGACACCTCAAGCACGCGGGAAAACGCCGGCCTCGTCACCTGACTCTTCTCGCGGCACCCAGCTCCGTCCAGTGCCGCGTCTTCCGGGTCAACCTTCCACGCGGAGCCACGGGGCATCCCGCAAACCCGTGGACGAGGGGCGGTCCAGGACGCGGCCCTTTTCAGGGCCACGGCTACACCTGAGCAGTCGCGGGAGACAAGCACATCTGCAGTCATGACGAGATGAGCCCCTGTCACCCGAAAACGAGGGCTGTGCCAGCGGAACTGGAAGAGAGACTCGCCACGGACGTCTGGTGTCCCCTGCAGTGGCCACTCCGACGGCCACACGCGGCGCCCGGCCTGTGCGCACACTCCCGCGGGGCCTCCCCCTGCCAGGCAGGTGTCGGGGCTCGGAGACCAGTGTGTGCGGCTGGGCCCAGCCAGGCCTGAAACCCACACGGTTCGTTCGAGCAGGAGAGACGGGTACATCCCACGTGCCACCCACAGGAAGGGTCAGGAGTCCCTCTACCTAGCCCACGCCATTTTATGGAAAAGTAAAACCTATGGCATGCACACAAGAAAACGATGAATTAGATACAAAAGGAACACACTAGTAAACCCCTCTTAAAAACCAATCAGAAGTCAAGAAAGAATCTGCCAAAGACACAGAGAGAGCTCAGCCTTCTGGGGCCCGCAGGCAAGAGGGCCACACAGACGCACCCGGAGACAGACTCTGCCGTATGCACTCTCAGAATGCTCCAGAAACTCCAACAGGAACCTAAATAAGATACGTTTAAAAACACCGAAAAGGTAAAAGCAAACCACACAGGTCGAGAGCCAAGGAAAAAAAAAAACGAAGAAGGACCCAAGAAATAGGAAGCGGAAAAGTCTCATCGGGTCCTGCGATGGTAAGGTAAGGATTTCTGGGTCCAGGACAAGCTGAACGTTTTCAGTTAAAAGCAAGGAAGAGAAGACGAAGGAAGCAACCCAAAATGCGGCCAGCAAAGAGTTTACAAGTAAGAGCAACGATCAGAAAATCTGAACAGAACGATGAATTTTAAACAGGGCGTCATTCCTATAGGAAACGACTTGTCATATTGCCTAAAGAAATGAATATGGACATTTTGTAATAAAAACGAAATCTAAAACACGATGAGGAAAGAATGTTTTAGACTCTACACATACCAAAGAGCATACTTACCAAATACTGAAGAAAAATCTGTTTGAAATCTAAATCAGGAAGTACAGTCCCATCATTTTATTTTTATTTTATTTTTTTTAAAGACTTTATTTGATAGAGATCACAAGTAGGCAGAGAGGCAGGCAGAGGGAGAGGGGAAGCAGACTCCCTGATGAGCAGAGAGCCTGATGAGGGGCTCGATCCCAGGACCCTGAGATCATGACCTGGGCTGAAGGCAGAGGCTTTAACCCACTGAGCCCCCCCAGGCGCCCCAGGTCCCATCATTTTAAATTGCCTCTACACCGGGAGGCATTTTAGCTGAGGGTTCATGGCTACAAGGAGATATTATCACTGCAGAGGTCAGACTGATACGGAGAAGCGTCCCCTTCAGATAAGAATATTCTTTATAGGGGCACCTGGGTGGCTCAGTTGGTTAAGCGACTGCCTTCGGCTCAGGTCATGATCCCGGAGTTCCAGGATCGAGTCCCGCATCGGGCTCCCAGCTCCACGCGGAGTCTGCTTCTGCCCTGACCTTCTCCCCTCTCATGCTCTCTCTCTCTCTCTCAGATAAATAAATGAAGTCTTTAAAAAAAAAATTAAAAAAAAAAAAAGAATATTCTTTATGTCGGAATATTCAAGGGCTTTTACTGAAAGGGACCCGGAGCTGCACAGAGGTTCTCAGTAAACAGAATGCAAATGCAGTTTTCCAGGGTCCCTCTTCTGGGACCACGCGATGGTGCCCAGGATGCGCTTGGCTTTCACCCAGCCTGGTGGCCTCAGACCCCAACCAGCCCCCAGTCCCCGGGCTCCCCCTCCCCC
>CM052887.1:2488863-2505992 GCA_028534135.1 Potos flavus | reverse complement strand
TAACGCGTACGATGGATTCTTCAATATTGTAAACTCAGCCCCACCACTGTTATATCCCTTTATGTCCCCTCATTTTGTAAGTTAATGCTTTCCATCTTTGTCTTTATTTGACTCCTTAGAGGTTGTGCTTTCATTGGTTTGGTCAAGGAAGTTTCTTCCTGAGTTTCGGTTTCCGATCTTGTCCTGGATTCTCTGTCTCGGAGGACAGAGTGGGGAGAGAAACTGCGGGTGAGAGTGGCGGGGGAGGGGCGAGAGGCCCAGGGATGGGGATGACTCAGCCTTGGGTGGGTCGCTGCTTTAGAGAGGACAAGTAGCAGGAGAATTCAGCTGAGAAAAATACATAATTCTTGCTTAAAAACTGCCTTAATTCCCTTTTAGGAATTAGAATAATCAGATTTCTTTAGATAGTTTCTCCCCGTGCTTCTTAAACAGGGCATTTCCTATATGTGGCTTTAGGAGGGTTCCACATTCACCTCTTTAACCGAAACCTGGGGGTGGGGAAGCCACACGTCTGTCTGTCTGTCTCTCACTCTCCCTCCTCCCCCCTCCTTTCCTACACTGTCGTCTCCAACCACTACAGTGGAAATCTGAACAACGCGATGGTCGTGGGAAAAGAATAAAAGGGAACACAGAAATGAAGACAGTGGTGGTTTACTGATATGAAAGAATAATGTTTTCCTCTCTCTTTTCCTCATTTGCTTTTTATTGCTATATAACATCTAACATATGTGAGAATGTTATAAGATGAGGTGGGGGTGGGGGATGGGGGACAGGAGAACGGAGAGAAATATCCAGCAACCTATGCTCCTACTTCTGTTTGCAAATATTGGACAAAGTCCCTGTCAGGAAGAGGCCCTTCTCCTTTAGTTCTGTGTTTCTGTTAAATTAATAGAAGAACAGAATGAATATTAATTATACCTCCAGTTTCTTAAGTTTTATGGCATGTGTAAATCTATCCTTAAATATTTATACACAATCATTTTCTGTGTTAAATAATTTTTAAAACAGAAAAAAAAACCCTTCTGTGTACAACAGTTAAGCAAGCAGAGGGCACTTGGTTGCTTATCGAGAAGCTCTCTTCGTTTGCTCTCAGGCTTGGAAAATGACATAAAAATATAATTTATTTTCAGGGCAAGTTTAAACAAAGAATAGCAAAACTTTACTCAATTAACTCGAGATTGACTATACCAAATAATAAACATTTTTATTTTAGTATTTGTTCATTCTTTTTTTAAAGATTTTATTTATTTGCAGATATAGATGTATGTATAAATATACAGATATGAGCTATAGATAGATAGATAGTTGTATATACATGAGACTTAATCTTTCACAAAGCGCCAAGAGCACACAGTGGGGAAGGAAAATCTCTTCAACAAATGGTCTTGGAAGAACTGGATTTCCACTTACAAATGGAAGAAACTGGACCCCTACCTTACACCATACACAAAAATCAACTCTAAATGGATTAAAGACTTCATTAAACATAAGACCTGAAACCATAAAACTCCTAGAAGGAAACGTAGAGAAAAAGCTCCTTGACATGAATTTCTTGGATGGGACACCAAAAGCACAGTTAAAAAAAAAAAAAAAAAAAGCAAAAATAAACAAGTGGGACCGTATCAAGTTAAAAAGCTTCTACACAGTAAAGGAAATAATCAACAAAATGAAAGGCAACCTACAGAATGGGAGAGAGAGTTGCAAACCGTATAATCCAATAAGGGTCAATATCCGAAATGCGTGAGGAACGTACGTGACTCAATAGCAAAAACAGACAAACAAATCACCCAAATAAAAAAATTGGCAGGGGACCTGAATAGGCATTTGTCTAAAGAAGACATCAGATGGCCAACAGGTACATGAAAAGATGCTTGGCATCTCCCATCATCAGGGAAATGCAAATCAAAACCACAATAAGATACCACCTCACACCTGTTAAGATGTCCGTTGTTAAACAAAACAAAACAAAAAAAGGAAAGTGATTGAAAAAAAAGGAAAGATGAAAGGGAGCTCTTCTCCGCTGTGGGTGGGAATGTAAATTGGTGCAGCATGTGGGGAAAACAGTAAGAAGGTTCTGGAACAATTTAAAGCAGAATTACTATATGATCCAGTGATCACACAAAGGAAATCAAATCGCCATCTCAAAGAGTTCTCTGCACCCCGTGTTCACTGCAGCCAAGATGTGGAAACAACCGAAATGTTTGTGGATGGATTAATGGGTCAAGAAAATGTGGTGTATCTACAATTAAATGTGACTTAGCCTTAAGATGGGAATCCTGCCATTTTCGACCCCCTGGATGCAACTGGAGGATATTAGGCTACGTGAAATAAGCCAGACACAGAAATGCAGATGCTGCGTGGTCTCGCTTATATATGGAATCTCAAAACGTCAAACCGACAGAAACAGAGCAGGGGAGTGCTTACCAGGGGCTGGAGCTGGGGAAATCGGGAGATGCGGGTCAAAGGACGCAGACTCTCAGTTACGAGATCAGTAAGTTCTGGAGACCTAACGGACAGCCTGCGAGCTACGGTTAATCGGAATGTATGGCCCATTTGAAATTTGCTAAGAGAGCAAAAATTAAAAAAAAATAATAGAAAAATAATCAGCTACATAACATATAAGGTGATGGATAGCTTTTGAGCTATTGGAGGGGCCACATTGAATAAAATACCCTCAAACATCTGAAAGAGATCAAGAAAGGACAGGAAAACATAATACAAGGATACAGGATGCTGAATCCCACAATAGAACACAGGCTCTTCAAGCATGACCACAACTCGGAGCCCAGATTCGAGGGGAGGGGAAGCAGGTGCTTGCTAGTGGGGGTGGGGGAAAGATGAGGAGAGAGGACCGCCGGTTTCAAAGTCGTCATCATCATCCTAATTATAGTAATAATAATAATAATCATAGGTTCAAATGAAAGTAGCCGATAGTGGCTGTCCAGGGTTTAGAGTTAGGACCTGACATAAGGCTGTAACCCCCAGGTCCTGACTCTCTGTGTCCACCCCGCCCCCCCAACACTAGCAGACACACCAAAGTATCAGAATCTGTCCACCCATGAGTCTGGGCAAAGGAGGAGGGCAAAAGAGGATGAATGAGAGAACACGGGGCTCGGGGAAGACTCCTGAGCACCCACTATGTGCCAAGCAAGCGTGCTGCGTCTGCCCACGTGTTTTCTCACTCGACTCTCGCACCGCCAGCGACAGATGCCGGCGGCCATATCCTTCCTTCCAGTTTCTCCCAGTTCCTTCTGGCATCGTCCCTAATTCTGGAAGAGACTGGCACTCAAGCAGAAAGTCCAACTCCAGAGCAAGCGAAGGAACAAATGTGGTTAAGTGTGCACCCTCGGAACCTGTCAAAAGGAATTGAGCGAAGGCACGGTGAAATGAGCACATCAAAGGTCCCGCACGGATAAATTTAGACCTTGTGTTTTAAGTTGACTTGGCAGGTTGTGTCATGTTCCTTAGCTACGAGGGCTGAGCAAATAAAGCAACTCCACAACTGCAATTAAGAGACACATTTTCAAGCTAATTATGCCGTGTTTATGCATGCCAAATAAAACGGTGGTGACAGGTGATGACTAAACACAGATACAGACTGTCAGAAAAAGGAGGAGGAGGAGGGGGATCTTAAAATAGGATAAAATGTCAAGGCTCCTGAAAAGGAAAATTCCTCCCCTGACCCCTCTTCTGGAGCTGCTCTCAGTTACACTCATAAAGTGCCTGCAAATAGGTCTTTAACTGAAGTACTAAATTAAATACGAATTACGTAGAAAGCATCTCTCTGGACGCACCTTAAGACTTCCCCTATACTTAGATATGAGTCTGTGGTCTTAAAAGAGCTTTTGCACACATTTAGTGATTTTTAGAACTCTGTGAGACAGCTGCTATGTTCCCACCTTATAGATATGGAAACTGAGGCTTGAAGGTAATACGTGACTTGCCCAAGCTCACCAACCACAAAGCGGCAGACGGAAAAAATAAAAATTCGGTTTTTTAAACGGAGGGCGTGTGGATTTTTCACTGAACCAACCGTAACTGGTCCCTGTGTGGAAAATTCCCGTTTTCCAACTTCCTTGCACATTTTAGCATCCTTATCCTACTGACAGGCCTGACCCAGACAGTGTCTCTTAGCATAGAAATCCTCACCAGTGACTTATATGCCTGAGATGGCCTTCTGTAAGTCGTGGCCTACACAGGATTATTTCCTTTGGATAAGCTTCTAGAAGTACAATCCCTAGGTCACATATTCTGAGCTTTTAAAAACTATATTTTATTTATTTATTTTGAGAGAGAGTGTGTGTGCAAGTGGGGGGAAGGGCAGAGGGAGAGGGAGGAAAGACCATCTCAACCACTCTTCCCACTGGAGCCTGACCCAGGGCTCGATCTCACGACCCTGAGATCATGACCCTGAGATCACGACCTGAGTGGAAAGCAAGAGTTGGATTCTTAACAGACTGAGTCCCCCAGGCGCCCCTCCTTTATTTATTTCTAATTACTTGTTTGAGGTTCATTTTGGAATGCTCCATTATCTCTGCATTCTTAGGGGTGAGTTCTCCAATGCGTTGGTTCCGTGGGATGTTTTCCATGGCTTCGTAGTTTTTAGCATGCTTCCTCATTTTCGATTATCAACTCCTTCTCCAGAGGATGTTCTTCTAAGAGGGTCTGACACATCCCAGAGAGGTTTCACAGGTGCTTTGCCTGGGCTCTACGGAATTCACCTGTCACTAATCAGTTTTTTGAAAGGTTCCTGAATTAGATCCCCATAAAGATCAGTGTAAAATGAGATGCAAGAGAGATATTCCTCTCCAGTGAGGGACTGGATTGGACTCATGACTCATTATGCATCGGGCATCTCCCTGGCCCAGGTTCATGGGGGAAATTTTCTGGCATCTCCCCGTGATAATGTTGTGGCTTCCTGGCTCCTTCTCCCAAAGGGGAGTCAATTTTGCCCTCCCTCACGCGCAAGGCACCTGTGGCCTCAGCTCACTCGTGCAGGTATGAGAATCTCAGCCCTCAAGACAAGACCTGTGCATTATTACCCAAGTAACGATCATCGCTATCATCTACCATTTACTCATCTTTTAAATTTTGTTTAAAATATTTTATTTGTTTATTTATTGTAGAAAGCACGCAAGCACATTTGCCTGGGGGGGGCAGCAGGGGCAGGGGCAGGGGGAGAGAATCTCAAGCAGACTCCCCACTGAGCTTGGAGCCTGACGTGGGGCTCGATCTCACGACCCTCTGATCTCACGACCTGAGCTGAAATCAAGAGTCAGACACTCAACTGACTGAGCTCCCCCAGGTGCCCCTATCATTCAGTCATCTTTAAGGATTTTTAGTTTTATAAACAGTACAAAAATAGAAATCTTACACGCTGGATGAATATTTTCATACGTACATACTTGTGTAGCGACTACCCTGGTCACCAACAGGAACTTTTTATTTCCCCCGAATGCTTCCTCATGCCCCTCGCGAGCGCGAACTTCAAATGCTCTCTTTTGCTCAAGGCTTCTCTTCCTCGGAATAGTATTTCCGAGATGCGCATATAAGAAGTAGTTCATTGCTTTTGCCATCGGAGTGGTTCCGTGCTATGGGAATTTGTTATGGTTCGTTAATCCAACCTCCTCCTGATGGGCACCTAGGCTAAGTTTGGAGTTTTGAGCCCTTCTGACTAAAACAGATACGTACACTTTTGTAAATGTCGTTTGGTGGACAGGCGTAACTATTCCTCTTGGCTGTGTCTCCGGGAGTAGAAGTGCTCGGCCGCGGGGACACACAGGGCTATTTGCTGAGCGAGGACAGCTCCTGGGGCTGCATGCCCTCGCTATCACTTGCCACTGGCAGGCTTTTTAATTTTAACCATTCTGGCGAGGAACATAATCCATTTTTAGGACTCTTATTCCAATTACTTTGCCGGAACGGTATCGAAATAAGGATTTAAAATTTTGCAAAAGGATCGGGACCCCGGGTGGCTCAGTTGGCTGAGTGTCTGACTCTTGGTTTCAGCTCAGGTCATGATCGTAAGGTCGTGAGATCAAGCCCCGCATCAGGCTCTGTGCTGGGTGTGGAATCCCGCTTAAGATTCGCACTCTCCCTGTCCCTCTGCCTGCCCCCGATCACTCTAATTTTTTTTTTTTTTTTTGGCAAAAGGATGACTATATAAACATCTAAGCTACTTACAGCTTAGAAATACCGTGATACAGTGATGGTAGCACCTAATTTTATAGTATGTGAGACCACTTTTTTTTAGTATGTGAGACCTGCCTGGAATTTTCCTACCCTCCTGTGGGCCTTGATTTAAAAATCTTTCATCTTCTGGACTCCTGCTCCAGTGCCCCCTTTCAGCTTTGAAATACTACTTCCCACCGTTCTTCCCGGGAGCCTGGGTGAGGGAGTTTCTCCATCCACCACGGACTTCGTACGTGTTTAACCTACAGCAGTGATCGCACAGAACGGAGTAGTCGATGTCCGCGTCTCCTCCCAAACTACAGGATGCCACGCGTTCCTCAAATTTATGCCCTCAACCTCCTGTGGGGCTGACCTGCGCAGCTAGTGCTCCCTGGAGAGTTACGGGAAACCGTGTGGAAGTGTCGACATCCCCTCACATGTAGCAGTTCCAAAAACTCACATTTCAGAAAGAACTCCAATGTTTTCTTAAGCCATCGCTTCTCTCTCTGAAAATTATACTCTAGAACACCCCACATATATCTGAGGCAAGAACATTTCCTGCCATATAACCATCTTTCTTACCTCCCTACATGAGTTTTTTTCTTTTAAGATTTTAGGATTTTGGCAGAGGTGGAGGGGCAGAGGGAGAGGGAGAAGCAAGCACCCTGCTGACAGGGAGCCCGATGCGGGGCTCCATCCCAGGACCCTGAGATCATGACCTGAGCCGAAGGCAGAGGCTTTAACCCACTGAGCCACCCAGGCACCCGTCCACGAGAACATTTAATGGCACATGTGAATGTTAGGAAAATGTATCGTAGGTGTATGATAATCTAAATATGGGAACGTTTGCCAGCACTTTCTCTCCTTCTGGGTGGTTTGCATGTTTTAATGAACCATAACCACAAGCCCTCAACGGGCATGGTGACCTGAACTAGATGTGCTTCATCTCACCAGTACCAAGTGTGTGTGTCCCCATCCGCAGGTCTGTGAGCCGAGAAATGAACCACCCATGGACATTTAGAAATTCACACAAAATTCACGTGGCTCAAGAGGACCAAACCTGGTGTCTGCCTTAAAACAATGAAAAAAATAAAAGTAAATAAATAGGAGTGCCTGGGTGGCTCAGTGGGTTAAAGCCTCTGCCTTCGGCTCAGGTCATGGTCTCAGGGTCCTGGGATCGAGCCCCTCATCGGGCTCTCTGCTCAGCGGGGAGCCTGCTTCCCCCCCTCTCTCTGCCTGCCTCTCTGCCTACTTGTGATCTCTCTCTCTGTCAAATAAATAGATAAAATCTTTTTTAAAAAAAGTAAATAAGTAAAACCGTGTATGCCTTCTGCCAACTGAACCTAATCTTTCCCTGAGCTCTCATTAATGTTACCTCAAGGGGCAAGAGCACCATGACTGTAGGGAAAATGCATTATCAACAGAGTCTTCCTGACCAAGATGTAATTTTCCTTAAAAAAAAAAAAAATTTTCATGCTTCTGGGGACAGTGGGGACAGTGGGACTCTGGGAAGAGTCTGTTCTTCCTACAGGGCTCTACAGAACTAGAACCTTCTACAGGCGTCTGGGGGAACATTCCAAGCCCCTGTGCGTGGCAGACTAACAGGTGTGCCTTAGGACCAGGATTCTTCGGGTCTGAAGACCCAGGTTTCTCCCGGAGCCAGAGCTCGGAAGGGCGAGCTTGACCTTGACCTCCACAGAGCCTTTGGGAAGCCATTCGTCCCTTCATCCCACGAGTGTTGTGCATCAGCGTGTGGGACATCATTTATTTAGCACGGTGCACCATTTCCTAACCTTTTTCTTCCATGTGGTTGTGGAGCAGGACCCCCCCCCCCCCCGGGGTCATCCTTATGAGCCTTCTGCCACGCTGCTCTCGGCCTGCTCCCGTCTGGGCTCAGAAGCCGAATCTGGCACTAAATGAATTCACGAGAACACAGCTTTTCCCCGCTTTCTCCTCGTTCCTCCTTTCCAGCAATCTTGAGGGGTGAAAAATCCTCAAATATAAATACATATATATTGTAGTGATACTTTGGTCCATCAAACGTCTCTGCGGGATCCGTGACGGGCATGCACAGATAAAGGCGGAATCTCTGCACGGCAAGTTGGCCGAAGGGGAAAGATTTTTCTCACACTCTGTTGTGTATACATGGGACTCTCGAGAGATGGCCCCGAAGTTTTCGCAGGGCCCCTGAGTGTTGTCATTTAAACGTCACGAGCCATGTGTCTCCCTACGCGGAGTTACAGGATAATGAATGTAATCCATTCTGGGCGATCCCTGCCCCGGTTGAAAGTGTCCCCGAGGAGTCTCTTAGGGCTTCCGATCTCTTGTCCCCCTGAGAGGAGAGGCTTTGCTTCACTGCCCTGGCTCACCGCAACCCCCTCCGGCACGCCCCTGCCTCGGTCTGTCCAAGCCGAGAGGAAGCGAATGTGGGTGCATCCCGACAGCACAGAAGCCCAGAGACCACGATGCAGAGCTGCTTTGCTCGGCACTCCCGCTAAGAGGCGGTGATCGCAGCCTCCGAGGAAGCCGCGGCTCACGTCCACTCCCTCCTCCCACCAAATGGGGGAACCGCAGCTCCCCGCATCCTACGAAGGAGGCGCCCGACCACCCCTTTGTGATGAGACCTAATGTCTCCTTCCAGGAAGAACTGGAGGCTGTTGCCCCATCTTTCCAGCCGGGACATGGCTGCGTGACCTGCTCTGGTCTGAGGACCATCGGCAAGTCTAACACAAGCATGGGGTCAGGTGACGGTGACACGACTGGCCTATGTGACATTAGGGAAACTCGACAGGAACACATGCACCTCGCTTGCTTTGGGATGTGCCTGAGAGTCGGCTGCTCTCCCAGCTGTGTCTGGCAAGGGACTAACACGGGGTGTGGGAGGCGGGAGCCTGAGAAGGAACTGTTTAGCTTATAGGCGGTATGGACAGGAAATATGGGAAGCCAGGGATTTCTGGGTTGAAAAATAAAAGTTTCCCATTTCTCATATCATCAACTAGAGAAGGACTCCAGGAAGAAGGAAGAATTGGCCTTGGGACAAACATAAAGCAAAGTCTTTTAAAACTAAGACCAGAAAGTTCTCAGTGGAGTCCCTCAGTGAGTCAAAATGGCTGCCAAGAATCATGAAGTCATCGCCGACGGCACCATGAAATGCTACCCAGTGCACAGGGCCACCAGGGTGTGGAGACCAGTGGGGTACTGGGTGAGAATTTGGGGGGACTGGGAGGCAGCGGGTGAGGAAATGGAGGGCTGAAGTTTAACTTATCAAAGATTACCAAATGGATGGGAGAGAATCCATGATTTGATCCAAGGGAATCTGATTTCACGCACAGCTCTGATCACAACCCATCAAGACGCTTCCAACTTCCCCGCCTTGCCCTTGGCCCCTCTTCCAGAATAGTCCCCTCGTCTTTAACTCTATGTTCTTATACAATCAATATACAAAATTACATTTCTGCGTGACAAATTTCCGTTGGAAAACATGACACAAACCATGTGCCGTTTACGATTATTTACAAGAGACCATGAGACCTTTAAGAGTCAATAGAGTGGTCCCAGCAAAATGGCGGCCCCAGCGGCCCCACACTCCATCCTCCTACAGAAACGTTGAGAAACAAGCAGGAACTGTCAGAAACAACTCTGAAAGACCTTAGGAGTGGAAGACTGTCAAAGGTCTACAGCAAGCAAGCGAATATGGAAGCAAGAAAAAGGCAATGGAAAATGGAAGGAAAGCTCTTCCCCTCCCCTTGCGGGCTCCCCTTGAAGATCGCAGGCTGCCCTCCCCAGTGGGAACTTGGCCCTGGTTGTCAGGGAAGGGGGGGCACGGGGGAAGATCTACAAAACCGTGGATGCACCCAGAGCAAGATGCACGGTCAGAAATATCCCGAACCTTCCAGCTCCCCTTCCTTATGAGGCAAGGCATCCCTTCACTCTCGTGTCAGTCCACACCTGAAACGGTGGATGGCCATGGTCTGGATTTATTGGATGACAGGGAAATTAATGACCAACGCGTGTGCTAACAACATATTTCGGGGGGCGGCAGAAAATGTAAGGGCTCTCGGGCGAAGGCACTGCCTCTGCGGGGGAGCTCCCTGATGATGCTCGTTGATTCTCAGGGAGCAGGCGAGGGCACTGAGTGGGCTCAGAAGCATCGCCCACATGCAGAGAACTTTCTTTATCAGTAGGTTACCCGATATTAATAGGGTCTGCAGGCTTCTTGTTTTCAGGAACAAAAGGAGAAGTGATTTGGGGCGCCTGGGTGGGACAGTTGCTTAAGGGTCCAGACTCTTGGTTTTGGCTCAGGTTGTGATCTCAGGGTCATGAGATCGAGCCCCACATTGGGCTCCGTGCTCAGCAACAAGTCTGCTTGAGATGCTTTCTCCCTCTGCCCCTCCCCTACTCGTGCACATGCCCTCTCTCTCTCTCAAATAAATAAATAAATCTTTTTTTTTCTTTTTAAAGATTGTACTTATTTATTTGACAGAGAGAGACACAGTGAGAGAGGGAACACAAGCAGGGGGAGTGGGAGAGGGAGGAGCAGGTTTCCCGCCAAGCAGGGAGCCCAATGCGGGGCTCGATCCCAGAACTCCGGGATCATGACCTGAGCCGAAGGCAGACATTTAACAACTGAGCCACCCAGGCGCCCCATCAAATAAATGAATAAATCTTAAAAAAAAAAGGAGAGTTGATTGATTCATTTATTCACACAATATAATCAGCAACTATTTATTGAGATCCTACCGTTTTGGCACAGCGAGTAGACTGATACACAGGCAGACAAGTTTCCTTCTCTCCGGGAGCTTAGATGCAGGCCAGGGTGTTTGGCAGGATGGGGAGGCCAGAAAGGAGACGGGAGAGTCATAAACAAGTAAATGAGTAACAATGAAGTTAGCATTAAGAAGCCCTATGTGATGTGGAGTTTTTGAAACGCATCCACCCATGTAATTTCTGGCCTTTTTCGTACCCCGTGATGCAGAGAGTCGGGACGAATTTGTTCCCATTTTACAGATTTGGAAACTGGCTCAGGGATGCCAAGTGAAGGAGCAGAACATGGGTCATCATCTAATGCGGGCCTTTCCAGTCCCCGGGCTGCGCTCTCTTGATCCTCCCTTGTCAAAAATACCATGAAGTTCTTCGTCGATACGAGGGAATGTAAACTTGTGAAAATGAGACAAAGCCAACACGAGGTGTAGGAACCTGCCATCGACACATCTTATGAAGACAACTAGCAGCACTACTGAGACCCTGGATGCTGCCCGACCCTGACTCATAGGAACAGAGTCCCTCTTGTGCCCCGGGACCCTCCCCACTGTCGGCTCACCCTGTCCTCACTGAGCCTTGCTCCCCTCCCTCCTAGACTTCCCTCCCCCTTCCCTTGGAACCCATCTGACCACATCCTCCCACCAAGTGGGCTCTGGGAGAGTCCCAGTCACGTCCGGCAGCAGCGGCCGGGTCCCCGTCCAGCACACGCACCCAAGCCCAGGCTATCGGGAGCCCAGTGACTCTGGGCTGTCGGGGATGGGAGGGAATGCAAAGTATCCCTAAAAAGGAAAATGGACTGTCAATTCCCCGGGACCCGATGTTTTCTTCGGCCACTGACTGCAACACGTCCCACTTCCAAAGGGGATGGATGACGTGCGAAACAGAAAGAGGTGCCTTTTAGGAGCCGAGAAATAGGCTCATCGCGTTAAGTGTTAAGAACTTAACGCCAGCACCCTTCTTGCGATCGCGTTTATTCCTACGTCGCACCTGAGAAACATATTCGTTTCTCTGGTTTAAAATACGGAAGCGGGGAAGTCCTGGTCCCTCCCAGACAGACACGGCGGTCCTCGCATCTTCACCATACTTCCTACTTCTCTTTTACAAAAAATAAAAAAAAAAAAGATATTATTTATGTTAGCGAGGGAGAGAGCAGGGGGAGGGGCAGAGGGAGAGGGAGAATCTGAAGCAGACTCCCCGCGGAGTGCTGAGCCCCACGTGGGGCTTGATCCCACTACCCTGAGATCATGACCTGAGCCTAAAACCAAGAGTGGGGTGCTTAACGGACTGAGCCTCCCAGGCACCCCCATATTTCTCTTGTGATGGAGAAAAATATTCTCCTCCGCCCCCAACCAGGCAGTTCCAGCGGCAAGCACTGGCCGGATTCCTTCCGCTTTGTCCTCTGAGCACCTGTGGACAGTAACAGCGACCTCAGCAGGTGTGGTGGCCAGTGCCACGGGGCACCTCCCCCCATGTGGGTACGGTAGCAACAGGGAGGTAGAGATTAAGCCCGCAGTCACCTGCGAGGGGCCCCGCCTCTCTGGACGGTGCTCCCTGCTTCCGACCGGGGTCAGAGCAGACACCACGGCCATCGCCAGGGACCCCTGCCCCCTGGCCTGTGACCCCATCAAGTGGATCCAGCGAGGTCTGGGCCACGGTTGAGGTCCTGGGCTTTTGCTTCTGTCCTTTGTTACTGTTGTGTTTCCTGCGTGGGGCGAGGAGGAAGAGGGACGGGTGTTGGGTCGTGAAGGCCTGTAGTTTTATGGAAGCTGATGACCCCCCCTGCTTATTCTTGTCCTCACGGGGTCCCAGCCCCCTGCAGGGATTGGCAGGCGGCCGGTCGTCTGAGCCCGCAGTTCAAGCAGGCCGCCACCCGATGGCACTGCCGCCCAGGGCACGACCCAACCTGGGCTCCAGGGCCGAGGGGCGCTCCAGCCGGAGGGGTGGGTGGAAAGCCCAGGTCCCTAAGGCTGTGCAGGACCAGCTCTGGATCAAGGTAATGAAGCCAGAGACACTTAGGCACCCCCCAGACACAGGTCTGGAGGAGCGAGACCCACGCCGTCCACTCACTGCCGGGTGACCGGCTCCCGCTGAGGACCGAGGAGCCGCTATGCCCTCGGGCCATCACTTCGTCCACAGCGACAGCCACGGCCACAGAATGGGAGCGGCCTCCAAGTACTGCGATCCCAGGACGCCTTCAGCCCGCTGCCCCCGAGGCTGGCTTTACGGAGGGAATGAAATCATGTCCCTAAAGGGCTGAGCGGCACATCGAGCAGGCGGGGGGGCAAAGACCTGAGCCCCATGAGCCCCACGAGCCCCACGAGCAGGAGCCCTCACCCAGCCCTGCTTCCAGAACCTTCCAGGGCCACACATACCGCTCCCTCCTCAGCCACTCTGTCCCCAGCGCTCCCCTCGCCTGCCCTACCGACTGATGAATGATTTTGGAGCTGGGAGGATGCTCTGCTCATCTACAGGACAATTTGTTTGTCAAAGACAAAAGTAGCACGGACTGAACCCCTGGCCATTGTGTCAGTTTCTCCCCCCGGTGGGGCGGACGGCACACTGAGGTCTGTGTCCTTCACGGGGCTGCGGACCGGGAACCGGTGGGGTCTTGGGGGCAGAATCCGAGAAGGGGACGTGGATCGCAGCAGGACAAGCCTCTGCCACATACGGACACATGTTCCGGGGCCCCTGAAACACCTCGCGACTTCAAGGAAGTGTCGGAAAACCACACTTGCCAATTATCAACATATTTGTAAGCTCCCTGTAAGATCGTCACACATCACAGATACGGAGCCTTAAAACAATTCCAGAAATCTTCTTAGTGGTACTTAATCGTCTAGATTCCTTTCCAGAAGACTCATTGCATTGATTATACTTTTAAAATGCATTCCATTTGCGGGACAGAAAAGAACTTCAGGGGGCACCGTGGGTTACGCCTCCGACTCTTGGCTTTGGCTCCGGTCCTGATCTCAGGGTTGTGAGATCGAGCTCCCCGTCGGGCTCCGCTCTCAGTTCCCAGAGTCGGCTGGGAGTTTCTCTCCCTCTCCCTCTGCCCCTTCCCTCCCTCAAATAAATAAATAAATCTTAAAAAAAAAAATAATTTAAGGACCAGAGACTAGTTACCCAAATGTCCTTCGATGTCATCAGCGTGTGAGAAAAATTCTTTATACAAAACATAAAAACAAGTTTGCTTCGGAGATGTTGAACCTATGGGATCTGGGGAAGCAGGCATGGGCAGTCAATGGTGTATAGATGGACAGTCTGGGGCAAGATTTCACAAGTGGCAAATGCAAGAGATAGCTCCTGCCAGCAGTGAGAGGGGAGAAGGCAGGCCAGTGGGGAGGGGGGCACCACTAGGGATGCAAGCACGTGTCAGGGCACGGGGGCATCTGCCCTGGGCCAGGTGGTCTGGAAAACAGCCAGAGAACCCTTGTCTGGAGCCCCTGCCCCGGCTCCCACGGGGGGAGAACGTCTCCTGCTCCCTCCGTTCAGCGGGGCTGCACACAGGCGGCAGGGCGGGGGCGAGATGGCAGCGAGCAGATCCAGGATGCCTGCGGCCGGGGGGCTGCGGGACCGCTGGGCGGCGGCTAGACACACACAGGACACACACAGATGCCCCGTGGAGCGTGTCACACTGCATCAGCCTGGTCTGTTTCCCAGGTTCTGGGGCTTGGTCATCGGGGACCCGGGGACCTGGAGAGGCGGCCCCTCCCAGGCCGGCCCAGCTACCTGGAGGGAGCCAACAGCTCTCCGGAGTGCTTTCCAGAAACACAACATAGGATCCTGAGCCACAGCCAACCCGTCCTCTATGCGGGACTCTCACCCTCGGGGGGGAGTCCCTATCTCCCGCCCTCATCACTGCAGAGCCAGGGACCAGGCATGAGGGGCAGCCCCGATGCCTGGAGCCCACGGAATTATTCATCACAATCCTCAGCCTGCTCACTTGCTTCCTTCCCAGGGAGACCACAGGAAGGGTCTGGGGGACGTTTCTCCCTCTCCCTCCACCTCCCGCCGGACCCTGGTCCTTCCCTATGTGACCCTTATGGCTGGTGCACCCCTTTTCTCAGGGCACTGATCTCCGCATGCATTGGCTTGCCCTCCGTAATCATCACGAAAGGTACCCCATAAAATGCATGGCCCCAGGAGGGTCGCAGAGACATCGTGCCGCTGATACGCAGGGACCCTGGCTGGGTCTGCATTCAGGTCCCCACACACAGCGCTGTTGGATGATCATGACAATCCCGCCCCACGGGTCCCACCAGCACCCCGAGTTAAATATGAATGACGAGGGTAACAGACAATATACAGTTTGTCGGAGGTCACATGCCCGGTCCCGGTCAGATAAGCAATGTGTCGCCCGACTCAGTCATTACATTATAAAATGCTCTCCCTTGTCACGTCCGAAACTCACATATTGCAGAAGATTCTTCCAGCCTGGGGGAGGCCCTTTTAAAATTCATCTCTGATCACGAACCCGTCCCTGTAGCTTGCTGTTCTTTTAAAAACACTTTGCAAGGAAGAAGCCAACACTTTCAAAGACATCCACAGTCTGTAACACAGACCTTCTGCTTACTGCAACCTACAGTTAAACTCCGCGTGCAGAGAATTCACAGCCTCGCGCTGAATAATTCACATGTGCGGTCTGTCAAACTGCTAATTATTCTTTCAAAGAAAAACAATCAGATATTTGTATCATAATATTTTTCCGCATCCAGGAGAAACTGCCAAGGTGTCAGGGGGATTAGCGAGCGAGCGTGCGTCTCCGCCTGTCGGAGGATGTGGGGGAAATTTCCATAAGCATCCAGACGGGAGGAGGGGGGCCCGTGCATCCCTCTGTTGTGAGATGATGAATTAATCCAAAGACTACATCATACATCGCGGGGGACTAAAGTGTCAGCAAGTCTTTACGGCCTGTGGATACAAGGATGAAAAATTCCGCGTGGCGTTCACAGCTGAAGGCAGGAAATGGAATATTAAAATATTAAAATATAATAGGGTTGTAAGGCGATGCTCATAACGGTGCCATTAAGATGAAAAGCAGGGAGTCGTTTTAGATGCTGCCGAGCTTTCTGAAGAGAGGCTGCTTGAGCGGAGTCCTGCAGGGTCACGGCCAAACCAGGAAGGCGGCAAGGGCAGAGCCAGCACCAGGGAGAGCAGGTGCAGAGGGCGAGGGGAGGGGGAAGGTAAGCCGCTCTGCAGGCCTCTCGGACGGCCCCTCAGGCGTGAGGTGCAGCCAAGGCTGGGGCCGGTGGGAGAAGCGTCTGGGTGAGAAGCTGGCATGTGTGTCACGTCTGATGTCTCGGGACGTCAGGGAAGGACACACTGGGAAGTGACGTGAGATTACTTTTATCTTAGACACCACGTGAGGTGGGGAAAGGAAAGCAGAGGTAGGAGGCCAGTCCGGAGAGATCCCGAAGAATGGAGAAGAACGTCTAGGACTCTGTCCGGGTGCTTACTGGTCTATAATTTCTATGGAAATGTACATTTTCATCTATGATCACTAATTTCAAGAATAATGTTCGCGATTATAACCATCCAAACACTAGTAAGAGAGTTACCCTTGGCATTTAGTAGTTTCACTAAAAAAAGACTAAGGTGAGGCGCCTGGGTGGCTCAGTTGGTTGAGCATCCAAGTCTTGATTTTGGCTCAGGTCATGATCTCAGGGTCGTGGGATCGAGTCCCCCCTCAGGCTCCATGCTCTTTCTCTCTCCCTCTGCCCCTCCTCCCACTTGCTCTCTCACTCTCAAATAAATACTTCTTTTTTTAAAGAACGAAGTGTAAACAGTGAGACACAGGGAGCGAGAACACAGGAGAGAGGGTTAGCCTGTGTAGAACCGGCCAGATGTTAAGAGCAGACAGAATCTCTGGGGCCAGGGACAGTGGTCCGTCTTCAAAGCCGGAAATCCCTAACGTCAAGACAACAAGCCTCCATGGTACTTTAGAGACAAATCGTAATTCCTAGCAGAAGAGATTGACATTTTAGCACCATGGAAGCCATGAGCCCTTTTCAGTACGAAACGGAGTCAGCTCTCTCCTCCCCTGTGGCAAGTCCCAGAGGGGCTAACGGTTCCCGAAGTTTGTCCCGTCGGAGTCATACACAGGAGCATCTAGGGAGGAAGGAGAGTGTGTGCGTGTGTGTGTGTGCGTGCGTGCGTGCACACGCACACACGCATGCTCAGTTTCTCTTATTATGTAG
>CM052887.1:2468489-2488363 GCA_028534135.1 Potos flavus | reverse complement strand
AACACATTTAATTTCCTTTCTTCACTCAAATCTTTTATTTCTGCTTGCCTACGGTACTTTTGAGCTGACAGTTCCACTTACTGCTTTTGCCTCATTCTCTTCTTATAAGAAATGTAATGTGCAATGTCTTAGGCTCCCTCCACAAATGCTAGTTCTCGTAAATGGCCGTAAGCCTCGGTCGTGTTTGTCTGTGTCAACAGGGAACTGTCAGGGTCCCCCCTTCCTTGCCTCCAGGGTCCCCCCGTGAGCCTGGCACATAAAGACCACATTTGCTGGAATTCCTCCCAGACTGGAACAGATAGCTTCACTCCCACACATATTATGTCTCATCGGACACAAAAAAATCCCAAGCTACCCTCCTACGTGCACTCGAATAAGACCGAGTATTCCTACTTCCTCTCCTTTGGGGGATCTGATCCAGAAGAAAGTGTTCCTTCTATTTCTTCTCCTGGTGCCTTTCCAGTCTGCCCTCCCCCTCGTCCTCTCCTGCAGCTGCCTCATTGACCAGTGGTGGAGCTGTCCTGCCCACAACCTTGGGGGTTAGAGAGACGATGGCGGTGAGAAACAAACCAAATATAAGAGGGGCTTGGCTCCTCGTGAACCCGAAATCCTTTGAAGCTGCAATGGGATCTGATGAGAATTCTCCTGAATGCCTGATCCATACAAATAAAAAAAATGGGGAATAGGCAGCTTATTAGGCATAAAGCTCCTGATGTTGCATTGAAGTCAGGGTTTTAGATATTTCGAAGAAAAAAAAAATAGTCTCACTATACCCCTTCTATTTTCGAAATAAATAAAAGCAAAGGAATTTCCAAGACATTTGCTTGTTTGGGAACCTAATGCTGATGGCGCTTAGTGATCCAAAGCACCTGCTCCCACTGCCGAACATCACCACCAGCGCTGGAGTTTTACTAAGTTTTTTTTTTTTTTTTAAGATTTTATTTGTGTATTCATGAGAGATGGAGACAGAGAGGCAGAGGCAGAGGCAGAAGCAGGCTCCCCAAGGAGCAGGGAGCCCAATGAGAGACTCGATCCTAGGACCCCGGGATTATGACCTGAGCCGAAGGCAGATACTCAACCCACTGAGCCACCCAGGCATCCCTTCAATGGCCATAACTTTAATACTGTGGTGTATATTCCCTAGGACTATTAGAATATTTTATACTCAGTCTGGAGAGACCCTCCTCCCACTCCATGTTCTCTGCAGCTCTGGATCATGGTGGCGATTCTAATAGTTTGCATTTAGTATCAAAGAAACATTTACTCATCTGTGAGTCATGTTAGGAAATAACTTCCAAGATTTACTCTACCACTAACCAAAGAATGGCGGCTTCCCTAGGGTAGCCTTCCTCATGCGGAGTCAGTGTGACAGGAGGGAGGGAGTGGGTTTGTGTGCGGGACGCTCAGTTGGCCATGTGTTGCCCGAGTGGTCCCTACAGTGAGAGAGAAGTGTCCCAGCACCCGTCTCATGGAAAGAGACATTACACTTAACTCCCTGGGGCCTCACCATGGCCTTGACCTTAGGAAGACAAGATATGGCCCTTAGAATCATTCACGTGGGAGAACAATGACAGACACTTAGTTTAGAAAACAATACACCCGCGCTGAATGTTTGTAACTTGAGGTTCTAGAAACACAAGATCGCGCAATGAGAAACTCAGGGTTCAAACCCCAGCATTAAACTTGAGATCTGGTCAGAGGACCCTCCTTCGTCAAGCTCTATTATCTCAGGATGTTTCCAGCTACCCCCCCAAGCTCCCGTGTGCACTGACTCAGCGTGTGTCATCCCGGACCTTCCAAGCACAGGCACCACGTGAGGGAGGGACCTCCAGCATCGCTGAGGGAAAACACACACCCAGTTTCCAGGGCATAGCCCTGCCCTTTTGAAGGTGCTTCCCTCCCCAGATCATGTCTAGGTGCAAGCTGCCCATCAGTACACTGCTCTCTGTGCACTTCAGTCCCAAAAATGTGAAACGGGATTCCAGACATCTCTTAACCAGCAAAGCCTCGATTCCCCTGCGGTTCCGGCGTCCTAAGAGCATGTGTGCCAGGGAAGAGTAAATGACAGGATGCTGCTTCTTGGGAGTCCTCATCATTGCCTGTGAGATAGCAGGGCATCCCTTAAAGACTTCGGGGGACACAGCGTCTGAATTCAAATCCTGCCTTTGGATCTGGTGTTATGCAGTTCAGGCTGCCCTAACGGAACCTCACAGACCGGGGAGGGGTTTAACAGAAATGTATTTCTCCAAGTTCAGAAGGAGAGCGTGTCCAAGATCAAGGTGCTAGGGACTCAGTTTCTGGGAAGGGAAGGGAAGCCCCCTTCCTGGCTTGTGGACAGCCACCTTCCGGTGGTGTCTGCACTCGGAGAGAGCGCCCTGGCGCCCCTTCCTCTTCTCATAAGGACACCAGCCCTATCCGAGGAGGGCCGCACCTTCATGACCTTTTTCAGCCTTATCAACCCCCACACGCCCTATCTCCAAACACAGTCCTCCTGGGGGTCAGGAATGCAACTCATGAATTTTGAAAGGACGTAATCCAGGCTGGAGAACCTCTTCGCAGTTGTGTGATGCTGGGCACCATATACGCCCCCTCTAAGCCTCGTTTCTTGATCTGTAAAACATAGAGTACATTTCTTTTGGAGCGTCACCATGAGGCTTAAGTGATATGGTATAAAATAAGAAGTCCCAGAAAATCCTGCAAACTTTTAGGTCTTGAAAAGTCACTTCAGTTACTATTAGGACCGTCACGATTTACCAGGATGTTAGTCCATCCCTCCCTTCGAACATTTCTTGCACACGGGACAGTTTACACCAAGAGCGGTGTACAACCACACAGAATTTCCAAGACAGAACGCTCTGGAGCCCCAGCGACGTGGGCCCTCCCTCCCCCAGCCCCTGGAAGGATTCCAGCTGCGAGCATCACATCCTTAGCACCTGTCCCCGCACTGTACTTCCCACCGTCTAGGGGTCAAGATGCAAAGCGACAAGAGTGCTTCCCTTCTGCCCTGCCCTTCTCCGCCAACAGCCAGCCGGATCCCCCTCAAAGGTCCAACCCGTTATCCTAGGAAATGAAGCAGACGGCTGATGTGCAGAAAAAGACACAATTTAAATAAGAGATTGCAGGTAAATCACACTGTAAACCTTTCACACAATATCATGCAAGAGTCTCCGGAGAGAAATGCGTCACACTCACACCGCCGATCCCCTTTCCTGGTTACGGATCTCCAGTGCTTAGTGACAGAGAATGATAAGCCCTGACTCTACCCCCGGTTCTTATCAGAGGCTCACGCATGAGAGAGGGATATGGAACAGAACCTTCTGGAAAGCCCTACAACCCCACAGCGTGTGTACATTTAATACCTGGATGAACCAGACCATCTGAGACTTCCTTGTCCGGGATGGAGAGCTCAGACTTATCTCTGATTCACTTTCACTTGATCCTGACCCACGGCATCCACAGAAGAAGGTTATAAGCAGATTCTTGAACTTATGCTTGCATTTTCTGCAAGGATTTCAGAGATGTTTACTATTAATTATTATTCTTTTTTATTAGATCATAAAGACTAATGGGAATTTTTCTCTGAGTTCTCAAAAAAATAAAGAAATAGGCTTCTCCTGAGCAACATATTTTGTCTTATGAGCACCACACATCACGTAATGGCTTAGATTCTTCCCCCCTTGGGTTCTAGAAAATGCAAAACGGAATTTGTGTCTCATCTTGAAGAAGTGCGTGTGACCTTTGGAAAGCGTTCCGGGTCACAGCCCTGCTATTAGATTGATCTTTTTTTCTCCTTCCTCCCAGATTACATCGCTTCTCAGATTTCAAATCTTTCCGTATTCTGTATCTGGGGCGCATGCTCCCTTTTTTTCCAGTTTTATGGCGCTATCATCGCAAGTCCTTTCTGAAAGGAGGTAGGGGTGCAGAGGACAAAGCTCCTTGTTTTTCATGGACATTTCCCAACTGGGAGTTTCAACGTGTCCCTCCTGATGCCAGGAATTGCCCTGAGGACGGGGGTTCAGTGACTGTCCTACTCCGAGCAGGTGCACTGGAGCCTTGTTCTGAGCTTTTCCACGCCCACACCCAGCCTTCGGGACTCTAGGCAATGCTCTGTGTCAAGGATCTTCATTTGTGGCCAAGAAGAGGGGATCCAAAATTCTTCCACTCGTGCTCTGTCGCCTGATCCAGTAAAGCACATAACCCAGGTCACTTGTTATTAATTTCCTCGCACCGAATACCAGTTCTTGTAAAAGATAGACACAAATCTCGGCAATTATTCTAAGAATGTCTGAATTTAATTAAGTTTGATTACACAAGGCAGTATGAAAACCGTTTGCATGGTCCACCGAGTTTCACGGAGTTCTGGTTATTTAAATATTCCCTCATTGAATATCACAGTTGCAATTCTTAATTTAAAATCCTCACATCTCTATGGAATATGTTTAATAAAAATGTTTGAAAAGAACTGGGTCATTTTCGTGACGTTTCTCGACTCACTTCAATAGTTGCCACGTAACGTCTCGAAAGCCAGTTTTTTAATGTCACACAAACCAAGTAACTTAGACTTCAAAGACTCAAACTTGGAGTAATTACCGACTATATTTTTTAGCAATTAATTGTGCACGAATCCTCATGTCTTTTGAAATTCTGTTCAAGGGCAGGACAAAGGTAGTGTGAACCCTAACCTGACTTCTCTCTGAGCAGAATAAATAATATAAGCTGTATCTACAACTAAACAATGGTCTGGTTTCTTTTTGAGGGCACAGATATTGTTTTGCATCTCAAAATTCTGAAATATTTTTCCAGGACCCAAGAAAGATTTTTGTAAATTGTGTGCATGCTTAAGTATAGATTTCAAATGAAGTTGTAATAAAAGCCAAAGACCAAAAAATTACTTTAATAGTAAAAATATTGGGGTGCCTGGGTAGCTCAGTGGGTTAAGCCTCTGCCTTCGGCTCAGGTCATGATCTCAGGGTCCTGGGATCGAGCCCCGCATCAGGCTCTCTGCTCAGCAGGGAGCCTGCTTCCCCCTCTCTCTCTGCCTGCCTCTCTGCCTACTTGTGATCTCTCTCTCTGTCAAATAAGTAAATAAAATCTTAAAAAAATAGTAAAAATATTAATGAAAGTCATCAACCTACTCATTTATCTCTTAATTTATTTTAACTCAAACATTGTTACTAGTTTGTTTTATACCTACCAATACCCTTCTTGAGTGATCTGGCTAAAATATTGTGTGCAGATTAAATGGATGGCTTGATTCCTGTATTGGATTAATCTGGGAATAGCATCACAGTCTTCGGTTAAACCCAGAAAGAGAGCAAACCACTTAACGAAGCCTCCTCTTCCAGCTTCTATTCATTATTACCTACAAATTATCACGCAACAAGGAATTGCATTTTCATATAAAGCAACTGAATTTATCTTCAATTGCTTTGTATAAGGAACCTACGTCATAGTCAAGGCTTCAATGTTTTTCTTTGGTCTGATGGTCATTATAACAAATTGGAAACAAAAAATGTGTCAAGAAGGAAACGAAAAGTACTAATAAGCCAGAGAACCAATGATGATAGGTTGTATATGTCCTTGCAGTGACACTCGATCCATCAATAACCCATTTATCACACTTTCTCATTCGTTGTTTTTGGTGTATAGGAAAACCACTGATTTTTTAAAATTTTCTTTCCTTTTTTTTTCTTTTGTATCAACAATCACTAACTCTGATGGCTTACCTTTAGATTCTTTGGATTTTCTACATTCTGTCTTCTGCGAATAGGATTGAAACCTTAGGAAGCCTGGACTCAAGGTCAACTAATACGGTTCCAGCCCACGAGAAAACAAGGTCCTGCATTCCTAACCTTTATGATTTTAGACCACAGAAGAGCCCTAGATTCCCAAGAACCAGCCAGCCTAAGGCAGGCCAAGCCGGCTTGAGCTCAGCTTTATTATAAAGTTGAAATCCTCACTCTAGGAGGAGCACAAGCATCATGAGGATTATATACAATAGTATGTATATTACATACATACAATGTTTTCTGCTCAATCTCCCGCCCACCTTTACATGGGACAATCATTCTGACCCTAAATAAAAGGAACCCACTCACCCCTACTTGGGGACCCCGGGCTTTGGAAGTTATTCTCTGTGATCTCCTCATTTGCTGCAGAGAAATTCTCCTTTGCGTGATGACTCTCCATTGTGTAGTCAACTGGCTACAACTCGCCACGGAGCAGACTCGCATTAGTGCCCTTACGACACTGCCCTCCTTCCCCCCTCTTCCAATTCTTATTCCTGTGTGTCTTCCACTTGTCTCATTGTATTTGTGAGGATTTCCAATAAAATGGTGAATAAAACAATGATGAGAACGGGTAGGCTTTCCTTTTCCTCAAAGAGAACGCTCAACGGGTTTCACCTTTAAATATGTTTGCTTTAGGTCTTCGTCTTGTTTGCATACTGTATCAGATTTTAAGCCTCGCTTTCATTCCTCATTTACGGTGGTTTGCGTTTTTTGGTCGTGAATTGGAACCGAGTGCTGTCAGATACTTCTTTTAAGCCCGTGAAAAGAATCGCACATTTAATCCCCTAACAGGACTGATTATCTCATAGCGGCTTTTCTTATGTTGGCCGTCTCAGAATTCATGGAGAAACGCTACTTGATCATCAAAGGGTTTTCGTGTCACGTTGATGGATCCGGTTTGATGATATTTTATGTAGTAATTGTTTTATCTATGTTTGTGAGACTGAGTTACGGATACTATCTTGTCCAAGGATTTTTTTTTCCCCTCAACTTCCTTTGCTCAACCACACATTTTATAGAAGCACAAAGGTTACCTGTTTGAAAGTTTGTAAAACAATATGGACCTATTACTTGGGAGCAGATTTTTAAAAACTCACTGATTCCATTTTTTTTTTAATGTTTGCATGGCTATTTGGATTTTTGTTCTTTTCCTGGATCAATTTTGGACATTTACCTTTCTCCAAAAATGTTTATTTCACTCACATTCTCAATATTTTTGCGTAAAATTATTCACTGCATTCTTCTTTGAAATATTATAACCTCCGTTACAGTTGTGGCTAGGTCTCGTGACTTTTCTCTTCCTAAATACTGCTTGTGCCTTTTCTCTGTTTTATGCTCCATGTTGTGAGTTCACTATTATTTTTCACGGTGACCTTATTTTCAGGGCAGTTTAATCTTTTCAGGGATTGCTTGGTTCCTCACTTGTGAAAATGTCACCGGAGTGGTGTGAGCTTCCTTCGACCAGGGTACCATGGGTCTAAATGTTAATTTGTGAACCATGAACTCCCAGGGGGGACGGGACCTCTCAGACTGTGCTGATCCCCACCCCTCTGTAGCCAGCTTTTACCTGCACGGCCCATCGAGGCCACTCCAAATCCTCTAGTCTTTGGGGAGTCCTTGCTCAAAAAAACGCAAAGCTGCCGAACACTACCTCATCCAACCCTCAGCCAAGCCACGTTTGTCCTCTCTCCTGGCACTTCCTATTTTCCCCAGTCTCCCAACTCCCTCTTTGCTCCTCTTTTTTCACTTCTCCATATCCCCTTCTGTTCCCTCTGTTCTCCGCTAGAAACCCCCTTCTCTGTCTTGGGTGGAGTTGAGCTCACTCTACACTGGTCGATCTCCCCAATGGCAGTGGGCTGAAGAAAATTAGTCTTGCACCTCCCCTGGCAACAGGTGTCCAATGCTGCTTGCTGCCCCTTGACAATTTCCAACCCTGTTTTCTCCGATCCCTACCCTGCACACAGAAAAAGTTGTACCCCAAGCCCGTGTGTGTGGTGGGGGGCAGGATTCTCTCACCTTAAAATATGCCTCTTTGGCATAAGGACTATTGGGGGCTGATTATTTTTGAGAGGCTGCAAACACAGAAGAATCTATGCAAACAGAAATTGCCCTTTTGGAGGAAAATCTATATTTATAAGAGAAATTATGATTCATATCCGGAAGAGAAGGAAGGCTAAATCATAAGAAACTCTTACCATTGACAAAGGCAGGGCCTTGAATCTCTTAACGAACTTACCCCAGTTTACTGTTTTCCTAGTCATCTCCCATGACTGGTTTCCACACCCCAACGTCTCTGCATTTAGCCAAAGATGGCTTGGGCCATCCTGGAGACTTACTCAGGTTTTCTGGGTCTCTCCAAGTAGACATGAGGTATACAGTTAATAAGCCTCTTTGTTTTTCTTTCATTTAAATCTGTCTTTCATTACGGGGGTCTCGGGCAAGAACTTGTAAAGGTAGAGGGAGTTATTTTCCTTCCCCACCTGTGTCACCCACAGCCAAATGCCCTGTCCCCACAGGCGATCACAAGGCCAATCATTGGGGCCTCCAGCCAGTCCCAAACTGACAGGTCACTGGTATTGACTGTTCGATTAGTCTGGTTTCCACTTCATGTCTAATACTTGGGGGTGTCTACTTAACTTTTTCTCTTTCAGACCAGCTACATATTTCAAAAACAAAAAAATATGATTTATCCGGCATTTCTTGTGTGTAGTAGGAGGGGTTTCATGAGCCTCTGCTCTGTCTGCCATGTTGTCAGGAAACCTTGCATTTTCTACTGAGACTTAGCAGGATTGACAAAATTGCCAAATAATCAACTTGCTCACCAACTTATTGGGAAGAATATATATTCACACCATCAGAACTCTACTCCTAAAGCTCTGTACTTTGTTTCCAGCGTGGGCTTTTTAATGTGGGTGAAAGCTCTCTGCCTAGATTCAGTGTCCATATAATTGAACTATTTGATTCCCACAGAGGCCCTCCTGGAAATGAATTAGCCCCTGGGGATAATGAATGGAAGACAGAGGAACATACAAATGAACTGAATCAAGTCAACCCTGAAGTTTGCCCCAAGTCTCACATAACCCATAAAATGCTGTTCAGCTAAATGCAACAGCCCTGCTCAAAAATCAGAAAGGATTGTTTTGGAAAACAGGAACCCTACTTCACTCCCAAATCCTACCCATCAGCCCAGAACTCCGAAAGACCACTGCTAGTCTTGCCCAACCAATATACGGTCCCCATAGTACAAGGCCAGCTTTTCAGACTGTAGATATGATGATGCAAAGCCCACGTCCACATTCACCTCTCTGGCCTGGATGCCTCCTGTGGGTTCCAGATTCCAATTCCCTAAGTGATAAAACCACTTGGATCTCTAATAGGTTTGCCAAACTTAAGTCATCTAAAACTGGACTCCTAAGCCATCCTCCACCATCTTGATGTGCCCACATTCTCAGCATCAACAAATATCAATCCCATCCTTCCAGCTGCTTGGTTGAATTACTTGTAGTTAATTGGGATGCCTCTTTTTCATGCCTGAAATCCAATCCACTGGCAAATCATATGGGCTTCCTCTGATGCTTTTAGTCCTGACTCTTTTCATCCTGATTTCCTGGATTGTGTGCATTTCCCACTCAAGACATACATGGTCAATAGCTGCAATTCTGGAAATGTCTTTCTCTCTGGAACATTTTTAGCGTGATCTCCTTGGGGCAGGGTCAATTTATGGGCCACACATTAACTCCAGGACCTAGTGGAGCACATGGTAGGCATTTGGTAAATGGTCGAGGAAAGCAAAAGGACTGTTGGGCACAGCTCACTGTCAAGAAGCTAAGAACACGCGAGAAAGTCTTGACAATGTTGAGTTTTATCTGAAGGTCAAGGGATCCTCCCATCCTTGTGTGTTCTGGAAAATGGCTGACCACCCAGGATGACTCTTCCCCACATGACTTAGATCAGTTTCACAGATGCTCCCCTAATCATCCATGACAAAGCCAGACACAGACCTTCCAAATCCTCACTCTTGCCCTCATAAATGATTAGCTGGACTGATTTATCCTGAGTGATCAATCAGAACAAAATGCAAGTTAACCTTTCTTCAAGCCCACCATCAGCACCACCCCTGCCCAGAACAAGCTGGTCTCAGGTAGAATATTCTCTAATGTACTTTCCAATCATTCCTCCCCTTCATCCCACATTCCTACACCCAGTTGTCTCTCCTTGTTTATTCCTCTCTATCAAAGAAAACCTATTTGGCCTAACTGAGGGCACCTGTGGTTTTGCTTTTTGCAGTGGTCCCTTCTCCCCTTGCAATAATCCTCTTGAGTGAAAGTCTATTTTCACTACGTTGGAATTTCTAAAAATTTTTTAGTTTAACTCCAGTAAAATTAACATAGCGTTATATTAGTTTCAAGTGTACATTATAGTGACTCAACGTTTCTGTACTTTATCTGGTGCCCCTCACGACAAGTGTACTCGTAGTCATTATTAGGAATCTCTCTTTACATTGAGCCAAAATCTGCCACCTGTGCATTCATTCTACCCATAAGGGCCCTCTAAGCTATGCAGAATAAGTCTAGTTTCTTCCCCATTTGGTAAGTGCTCAGTTACTACATTTCTCCCTTGAAACATCAAAATCTTCTCCTCCCCAGATTAAATAATTATGCTAAAGAAATAGAACATTTGTCCTATCATCCCTCAGTCCTGCTGTCCACACCACATGGAATGTTCCTTTTATGACAGCGGCTGAAAATTTTTTAAACATTAAAGAACAGAATAATATTTCACAAAAAAGAATAATATTTCACTCAAAATTATTTAAAACAACTCCAAAACCACCATATGAACAAGTTTGTTGGAACAACACGAGAAGAACAGGCAGCTGGGGACAAGTGCCCTCCACTGGGAGCCAGGAGCAGCCTCCCAAGCAGAAGAAGAGAGGTTACTCCCTAGAGAAATTAACAAGAACATGCTATTGAATCGGTCATGCTAAAACATGCATTCAGGGGACTTGAGGATTAAGGAACTTTCCAGAAGGTTAAAACCATGGACTAGAGAGGAACAATGAAAGATCAGCATGAGATACAAGCTCGTCCAAACTATCACCAGCCGAATGGACAGGAAGGCAAGAGTAACACAAGGTGAGTTCTCAAATTCTGAAATCACGTCCAGTAAACTCCCCTTACCAGGAAATCGAGATGCCAGAGAGATCAGAGAACTCTAACCACAGGGAGCACTCAGCACCCCATGGAGAAGCAGTTCTTAAGGAAAAGGCTTCGCTTCCAATCTTCCAATCTGGGACTTCTACTTGCTAAATATATCTTTTTTAAACTCTAAGGGAAAAATGAAGATACTACAACTTGCAAGAATAGAGCAGAGGAGAATGCCTCAGGTTTACTCCCGGGGACTTGGAAGAAGGGGAGATCTGCAGGGAAGAGCTGAGCACAGCTAAGAAAAGGGGAGCCACCAGTGCAAAAATCTCACTCCATTCAGTGGACTGTTCTTTTGAAGGCAGAAGAAAAATGTCTCAGTAGCAGGAGGACACAAGAAAAATCTGTGAACACACTCCCGTGGCTGCAAAAATCATTACAGGCAGCAATAGCGATCTGAGACCGGATTAACTAGAGAAATAACAATAACCCAATATAGAGTTGCTGATCTACAAATGAATCACTAGGAAGCTCAGCTTCCAGGTAGCAAATACCACAGTCTTGGGACATCATCCTTCCCCCTAAAAACCAGAAGCAGCTGGATGCCCTCTAGAACCATAGCTTGGCTTGAGGTTTAATGCGCTCATCATTTTGGAGCCAAAAGGCCCCGAGTGGGCAAATCCAGAAAAAGACAAGCCTTCTAGGAGAGAACAGACACCTTCACGGGGACAGCAGAGTGGCTGACCAGGAGGGGGTAGCTAGAATGGTCGCCAACTTTAATGGCTACCAGCGGATGGCCTGATGCTTTCCACCAGCTCTGAAGCCAGTCTACCCCCAACACTCACCCCTTTCCACGGGTTCGTCAATGGCCTTGGGGACGTCTGCGGGCAGGGCAGCAGAGCTGACAGACTCTGCCAGGCCGTCTGGGTCTTCACTGAGCTCTGTGCATGCCCTCCAGGGGTGCAGAGCAGAAGGAACCCACCAAAGACAGGGACACCAGCCGCACAGATGCAGAGCGAGGGGAGCCCCTCGGGGACCAAAAAGCCAGTGGTCAGGTTGTGAACGGAGAAAGACTCTCGTAGTTCAGAAAGCTGCCCACTGGAATCTAGAACTTAAAAACAACGACAACAAAAAATCTCAGGTCAAACTGGTTTTCAGATCCCAAGCCCTGGTAGAGGGATAGCCCTCCCTGGTCAAGCTCTCAAAGCACCTGACACCAGTGCAGAACTTACACCCCAAGGCAGGTGGTGACGGTCCGGGAGATGCCACCGTCCATCCCCAGGGAGGCTGGATTTCCAAAGCGACAATACAGAGTCCCGGTGAAGAGGTTTAGCAACCGGGATTCTCACACATTATTGGCAGGTGCGTGAAATGGGACCAAACATTTGCAAATGGTCAATTTCTTGTGACTTTAAACATAGACCTCATCCGTGGTCCACTCGTCACTGTTCCCCTAACAGCCACACAGGTGCAAGTCTGTGCGAAGATTGCTACAAAATGCTCATGCACTGTATTCATTACGGCCAGAACTAGAAGCGACACGTGTGTCCATCAGCAGGGGAGCAATCCCCAGATCGTAGGGGATTTGTACCGCCGAGCACCACTCAGTAAGAAAAACAAGCCCAGATACAAATGAGCACAGGTCCGTGGAAGAATATCGGAAATATTGCTTGAGTGAAGGAAGCCATGCACAAAATATCTCATGTATGACTCTACTTATGTGAAGTCTACAAACACGCAAAAATTATCTATGGAGATAGTAAGTAGAACCTAGGTCTCTCTGGCAAGTGGACTTGGGTGGAAATTAAATGCTCTGTACCTGAAGGAATTTTCTGCAGTGACCAGTAGGTCAATGTACATGACATGAATGTACATATCAAAACAAACCGGATAATTAAGATATGTGTATTTCATTGCCTGTAAATCAGGCCTGCATACAAGCTTGATCTGAATACAGAAACAACCAAAATTCAATCTGAAAACATATGCAGAGATCAACCGAAGGCAACAAAACGAAAGGACTAAGAAGTGAAGGGAGGTCCACAGGGGTCGTCCCAATGCCGCACCCGAGAAGCTTCCTAGAAGGTCAGTGTGGCATGGAGTCCATGGGCCATTACAGATAGTGTACAACTGTTTCCTTTACAAAGTGGACATCTCAGATGGTGATTACTATAAACAAGAGGATTTCCTGTGGGAATGGCAGGAAGCAATAAAAGCAAATTTTTTTTAAAGATTTTATTTTTTTTGACAGAGAGAGACACAGTGAGAGAGGGAACACAAGCAGGGGGAGTGGAAGAAGGAGAAGTAGGCTTCCTGCCGAGGAGGGAGTCCGATGTGGGGCTCGATCCTGGGACCCTGGGATCATGACCTGAGCCGAAGGCAGATGCTCAACGACTGAGCCACCCAGGCGCCCAAAAGAAACTGTTTTTGAATGTAATATTATGCTAAGTGAATAAGTCAGACTGAGAAAGACAAATACCATATAACTCAACTCATAAGTGGAATAAAAAAAAATGGATAAATGGGGTGCCTGGATGTCTCAGTCGGTTAAACATCTACCTTCGGGCGCAGGTCCTGATCCCGGGGTCCTGGGATCGAGCCCCATGTGGGCTCTCCGCTCAATGGGGAGCCTGCTTCTCCCTCCCCCTTTGTCCCTCCCCACAACTGTGCTCTCTCTCTCAAATAAATAAATAAAACTATAAAAAGTAGAATAAGCACATTGGATCTATAAATAGAGAGAACTGAAGGGTGCCAGAGGGGAAGGGGGTGGGGATGGGCAAAAATGAGTGAAAAGGAGTAGGAGATACAGACTTCCAGTTGTGGAGTGAATAAGTCACAGGGAATAAGGTCAACGACATTGTAATAATGTAGCAGGACAGCTGGAAGCTACATTTGTGGTGGACACACAGCATGGCGGATAAATCTGCGAAATCAGTTAAGTTGTACCCCTGAAACTATGGTAACACTGTGTGTCAACTGCACTCAAAATAAATCTAGAGAATAAATTTAATCGCATACAATTACCTCTCGTCTTACACGAAGAAAAAAGGTGGTTACCGTTCCCCAGAATAGTAAATACAGAACTAAAAGGAGACAACAGGCGTCCAAGATGGCCGCCCAGGCAGATCCCGAACGCACCTCCTCTCATGGAAACACTGAATCTCCGGCTCTATACCCACTAAGTTCCTCTGAGAAACACCTGAAAACTAGCTGACCGGCTCCTTCTCAACGAACGATAAAAGGGCCACACGGAGCTGGGGAAGAGAGAGAGATGTGGTCTTGCCAAAACCCCACCCCTGACGTGGCGACCTACAAACAGGAGAGATCTCACAAATCCTGAGCTTCTCTCTGAGAAGCAAGTGGTTCGTGCCCCCCATCAGGCACTCCAGCCCTTGGGAGCTGCACTGGAGAGAGGAACCCCCAGAACATCTGGCTTTGAGAACCAATGAGGCTCATGTCCAGGAGACCCAAAGGGCCGTAGGGAACAGCAACACTACTCTTCAAGGCCTTGTGCACAGACTCACGCATGCGGGACTGGCACGAAAGCAGCGCTTTCAGAAGCACCAAGACCATCACAAGGGAGATTCACTGGCTACTCGTGAAGGATCTGCTGGAGGGCAGGGACCCATCAGAACTGTCTCCAGAAATGGAGGCACTGTTGGTTGCCATTTGTGCACTCTCTCTCCCTCCCTGCCTAGCGCTGGCAGGGGCACACGGTCCCTAAGCTGTCCCGCAGCCCCTACCAGAACAGGCAGGCGGGTCCTGCCGGTGCTCTAACGTTGGCAGATGCACCTTGGCTTTGTGCCATCCTGACACCTTGCCAAAGCAGCCCACGCAGGGGATGCCCCTTGATCATGTGGCTCTGGTAGCGGTGGGGGGAGGGGTGCTGCATTTCTCGGCCCCATGGATCTGTGACAATTGGAGTGACAGCTCTTGGCAGGCTAGCACCCCCAGGTACTTCACAGCCAGGAGACAGAGGTGTACCTCCCGTCTTTCTGTGACAAAGGTCTACTGACTTGTCCTAGAGCTTCAGCCTGAGGGACGGGCTTCAGGTTTATATCACAGACGCCATGAAAGTGTTCCCGGGAGCAAGGGGACGCCATCTTTGCCTTCTCCCGCAGCCTCACTAAATCTCCCCAGTACCTCCCAGAAAGGAGCTTATGCACTCGTCTAGGGCTCTGAATTTTGCAACTACCACTCAGGAGACACCTCTAAACCGCCTAGGCGAGTGACCAGCAAGGATTACAAAACTGTGGTCCCACAGGATTATATGTTTGCTTACTTTAAAAGCTGCTGCCTGGGGGTGCCTGGGTGGCTCAGTCGGTTAAGCAACTGAATCTTTGATTTTGACTCAGGTCATGATCTCAGGGTCGTGGGATGGAGCCCTGCATGGGGCTCCGTGCTCAGCAGGGAGTCTACTTCTCTCCTTCTCCCTCTGCCCCTCCCCCCACTCACACATATGCTCTCTCTCTCTAAATAAATACACAAAATCTTAAAAAAAAAAAAAAAAAAAAAACCTGCTGCCTGAGGGTCTTCCTGCTTCCAGTCTTGAACTCATGACCCTGAGAGCGAGAGTCCCATCCTCCTCTGAATGAGCCAGGCAGGACCCCCACCATTGTACCTCTTCAACGCCAACTACCCCAAGCCCAAATGCACTTGGAAAATCTTCACAAATGTATTATTTGTCTAAAAGGTTAAAAAACTGCCTGCTCTGGTCATTCTTTGGGTCTTCATTCCCTTGTGAAGATTCCCATAAATGTGAGAGGGAATCTCAAGCAGGCTTCACGCCCCAGAGATCATGACCTGAGCCAAAATCAAGAGTCAGATTCTTAACCGACTCCGCCACACAGGCGCCCACAATCATGTTTTTATAATGATACTCTGCTCTGCCAAAAATTTATTCATAATAGCAGTCACACAATTTTCCTTTCAACCTTGAACTTATTAAAATACATCTAAAATAGGATTAGCAATTGCTTTAGATGTTTTACCTTCGACAGGATTAATTTCCAAAAGTTTTGCTTTGATTCCAGGAATTGAATCTCGACAACAGAACCAAACAAAACTGACTTCGGTTTTGAAAATAACTGAATTGATTTTCTATCTGAATCGTAGGAGAAACTGATAGAAAATGGACTTTTTTTTTTTTTTTTGGCTGCATTTTTCTTCTGCTATTGGAGAAACCATATTAACAGCTGTTGTTTTGCTTTTGTACAAATACAAAAAAACATGCAACTGATGGGGCACCTGGGTGGCTCAGTCATTAAGTGTCTGCCTTCAGCTCAAGTCATGTTACCAGGGTCCTGGGATCGAGTCCTGCATTGGGCTCCCAGCTCAGTGGGGAGTCTGCTTCTCCCTCTCCCTCTGTGCTCTCTCTCTCTCTCTCTCAAGTAAATAAATAAAATCTTAAAAAAATGTAAATGTTCACTTTCCTCCTAATTTTACCCCATTCCTTTTTTCCTTCCTCTCCCTCCTTTTTTTTAGCTCATTGCTAATAAAATGATTAGTTACAAAACAGAGAGTTCCAGAATGCAGCTCCGGGCTGTAGGACTGCTCATCCCTGTGCACGACGACCATCTCCTTGGGGTCCCCTGGGGTGCCAGACTCCCCATATACTCACAAACTTGGGCTTGCATTGCTTCTATGAGGTGTGATTGTCCATTTTCCAACTCTCCGGTCATTTCAAATGATCGATTTCTACCAGTTTAGTTAGAAACCATAAAGGCACTATCGGTTTAAGTGATGGGAAGAGCCAATTTCGGTATTACTTGTATTCCCAGCATATGCATGTAAACATATTTACATTCCTTCAGAACACAAGACAAAAACAAACTTCTGGTCGGGCTGATCAGAATTCGTGAACAAAATGTGGGTAAAAGACTTCCTTTTGCAGACACTGGATTTCGCCGTAATTATTATTATTTTTTTAAATACATTGACATTCTCTGCAAAGTTCTTCTGAAATGAGACTAGACTAGACAAAAATGGATTTCTTTAAAACAAATATCTTTTTTTCTCGCCTGCTTCTAAAATCTTAATGAATGAGTCCTTCCTTCAGGCTTTTCATCACTCATGGGGCCCGCAGGGTGTAGTCCCAGCATCTTCATTATTCTGAGGCTGTTATCTGAGATAATGAACTTCAGGCTGCCCTGGTGATCATCGTTTCAGGGAGTCTGGGATTTGAAGCAGTTGCGTGAGAGACGTTTCTGGCATTCAAGATGGTTCAGAACCCAGAGAAGCCATGGGGTAGGAGGTCAGTAAAGTATTCATGAGAGCTAAAGAGACACAAATTCCTCCCGGGGTTTCCAGGAGCATGGCATGGTCACTCTTGCTAAGATGCTCTCTCTGAGCTCACTTTATTTAGATGGGGTCAAGACCTCGGAAATATAGAATAAAGAAACGCTGTATTTTACACCTCCGTCTGCACAGCTGTCCCTGTGCCTGGGCACGGCAGGCGACAGTCGAGTATGAAATGAGCAAGTTCTGTCCCTTAGCCCTTGGGCTGTCCACTGCCACGTGGGAAAACCCAAGCCAACAGGGAGTGGCTCCCCAGGGTGGCGAATGTCAGGGGGGGGCGCCTTGAACCGGCAGGTAAAGAGCATGGGCACCGGTCCTTGAAAACAGATGGAGTTTTGCTCATCCCAGAGGGTTTCAAGGCATTTCAGGCGAACTGAGAGCAGGTGAAGGGATGTGCCCGCAACTCTGTGTGCATTCAACGCGGGGAAGGCAGGTGTAGGGAGAGTGGGGGCCCTCTGGACAAGCTGGCAAGCCGTGTGGGTACTGTGCCTTCCCGAGGGGCCGGTGAGAGGACTCTGAGTATTTAATTATGAGGAGATCCATGAATTTGCGGTTTTCAGGGGAAAACGTGTAACACTTTATGTAAATACAGTTGACAATTAACATGGACGTTATGGGCGCTGGTGACCCGCACGGTCAAAAATCCACATACAACTTTTGACTCTGCCAAAACTTAACTACTCACTGCCTACCGTTGACCAAAAGCCTTACCCATCACATAAATTGTTGATGAACACATATTTTGTATGCTACAGGTAGTTTATACCCTATTCTTACAGTAAAGTAAGCCAGAGAAAGAAGGTGTTCTTAGGAAAACTATCAGGGGGCTGCCTGGGTGGCTCGCTCAGTCGAGCGTCTGCCTTTGGCTCAGATCATGGTCCCTGGGTCCTGGGATCAAGTCCTGCATCGGGCTCCCTGCTCAGCGGGGAGTCTGCTACTCCTTCTGCCCCTCCCCCGCTTGTGCTCTCTCGTTCTCTCTCTCTCTCTCAAATAAAGAAATCTTAAAAAAAAAATCATCAGGAAGAGAAAATGCATTACAGTCCTGTACTGCATTTATTGAAAAAAAATCCATGTATAAGTGCGTAGCTCAAATCCGTGTGGTTCAAGGGTCAACTGTATTAATCACATTTCTCTTTGTGCTCAAGCATATCCTCTCCTTTAAATGATACACATTTTAAAGAAATTCTAAAGGCACGTTCATAGGCATCCTCTCCCACGTGACCTGCCTCCTCTTACAGAGGAGGAGAGCGAGGCCTGGATGTGTCCGGTGGCTCAGGCGGGTGGCAGGGGCGGGTGAAATGAGAGCCAGCATCCCTGCCCGAACTCTCAGATCCCCCCCTGCCTGGAGTCTCTGTGTATCTCCATCTACAAGACTGGGAGGCGACACAGGCCCTTCTCTTTGTGGGTCTTCAAAAAGTAAGTGCGTATCTTGCTTTCAGCGATTATTGCGTTCATTGGCAAAATGACTTACTGACGGCAGTAAGTCAGGGAAAGACAGGAAAATGCGTGAATTAACCAGAGAAAGGAACACTGTTCTTTCTGTGCACCCAGAGTGGATTGCTGAGTAATGATGTCGGAGACAGTTATGCATTAGAGCCCGAGAGGAATAACATTTTAGCACTGAGGGGCTCTGCAAGGCCTCTGGTCTGGTTTGTGTCTGATTTGGGCTCCACACCTCTGAACACTTTCAAGGGATTGTTCCAATGGCCAGAGGCATCCCCCATCTGCTTTTCCATGGCCACCCACTTAGCCTTTCTCTCCAGAGGTGACCTGGGTGCAGACGCACCAGCATTTGGGGCCCCTGAGGGGGGGGGCGGAGTCCAAAGTGTATCTACCATAGTCAGCACCTTGTGTGACCAAAGTTCTTGCAACCACTGCTTCTGTCTCCCCTCATTACGAGAATCGAGTTAGAACATGGGTTAGAATAGAGACCTCCTTTCCGGGACCCGCAGTTCTGACGATCTATGAAATGTGATGGCTTCTCATTAAAGAATTGGTGATGTTTGTCTCCCATACGATAATGCTTTTCTCGGTGTTGGCTGACGGGCTTTCGAAAGACACTCGGCAAATGTGTGATTAAAGATGAATTCAGTGCCCAGCCGTCAAGGTTACCAAATTGTAACCGCTCTTAAGCGAAGGCATTTGTTTTAGAAAAGATGAGATACAATTTTCAGAACCCGTGGTTTATGGATTCCTCCTGGGGTAATGGGCTCTTTTATGCCTGAAGTTTATCTTCCCGCAAGACAAATAAAAGGTGTGCGTTTTCCGTTGGCGTAAGAGCGGAATGTGTCTTCTGATCAACAGAGACGGGATTTTACGCTCCCTGGTACACCCCCCAAAGCCCTCTCTCAGGATATTCATTGGCTCATTCTCCTGGAGACGGAGACGGATTGGGGAAGCCACGCACGGGGCTATCTGTCTTTACCCTGTCAGCCTATTTCTACCAGAATGCAGCCCATGTAAGCATTTTGGATGCAGTTCGAGTTTCCCCTAGTAATGGCGCCATTGATCATGCTCTTGGACGTAGTGAAGATATCTGCCTGCCTCGGGATGAATAGCTTTGTTGTCTATTGTGACAACTGATTTCCCTTTGGCTAAGGACACAGGCTGGGGATATTTTCGGCCACTGTATTAATGACCAAGC
>CM052887.1:2435390-2467989 GCA_028534135.1 Potos flavus | reverse complement strand
ATGCAATACACCCAGTGCTCCAGGCAATACGTGCCCCCCCATTACCCACCACCAGGCTAATCCATCCCCCTCATCCCCCCCAAAACCCTCAGTTTGTTTCTAAGAGTCCACAGTCTCTCATGGTTTGTCTCCCCCTTCGATTTCCCCCAATTCACTTTTCCTTTCCTTCTCCCGATGTCCTCCATGTTATTCCTTGTGCTCCACAAGTAAGTGAAACCATATGATAACTGACTCTCTCTGCTTGACTTATTTCACTCAGCATAATCTCTTCCAGTCCCATCCATGTTGATGCAAAAGTTGGGTATTCGGCCACATTGAGATACCACCTTACACCAGTTAGACTGGCAAAGATTAACAAGGCAAGAAACATCAAATGTTGGCGAGGATGTGGAGAAAGGGGAACCCTCTCACACTGTTGGTGGGAATGCAAGTTGGTGCAGCCACTTTAGAAAACAGTGTGGAGGTTCCCCAAAAAATTAAAAATAGAGCTACCCTATGACCCTGCAATTGCCCTACTGGGTATTTACCCCAAAGATACAGATGCAGTGAAAAGAAGGGCCACGTGTACCCCAGTGTTCATAGCAGCAATGGCCACAATCGCCAACTGTGGAAAGACCTGAGATGCCCTTCAACAGATGAATGGATAAAGAAGATGTGGTCCATATGTACAATGGAATATTACTCAAAGTTATTTTGTTAAGAAGGCAACAAAGTAGAATACGTTGTGGCGGCAGAGGGTGGGGGCGGGGAATGGCACTAAGTACTTTAGAGTCTAGGTCCTTAATATGAAATCGATAAGCCACACTTTCTATAAGTTAAATTAATAAAAGGTTTAGCAAGGTTATCATAAAACCAGAAGCTTTATCAACACACCACCATTCTGCAAAACGACGTGAAGTTATGTATCCGAATCATAAAAATGTTCCAACCCTTTGACCTAATCATCTCACTGCTGGGAATACAGCCAAAGGACACGATTCGAAAAGAAACAGAGGCCGTGCACATGGGAATGTTTACCGCCGTCTTACTCAGTATTTCCCCCTATGTCCCTCGCTGCCGTCATCATAAATTCCAGCAAAGTAGCAGACGCAAGTTATTTACAAGACTCCCTCCCCTCTAGACTATGAGCTCAATAAGGCTAGGCACCGTCACTTGACTCGTCTTTGTCTCTGCAGTAAAATAAGAAAGACGTGCCTCAATGTTTTCTAAAAGCCATACAAAAAAGCAAACAAAAGTGTCCTTTAAAGCTACTGACAAATTTACAGAGAAGTGCTGCTAAATGTGAAGATTTCAGGAGGAGAAGAAGACAGATGAAGCTCCTGAACTTAGGATTTCACCCTCTACCCATCCCTCCTCTTTAGCTAAGTTATCAGAAGGGAGAAGATGCGAGAGCCATCCGAGGATCTCAGTCTGGACTGAGCAACCTTCAGCCCGAGCTAGCGCTTCTCAGGGGAGGGGGGAGGAACACCACGGGACATTCAAGACCTTCTCAAAAGAACAAATGATTAAGGACGCCTGGGTGGCTCAGTCGGTTAGGCGTCCGACTCTTGGTTTTGGTTCAGGTCATGATCTTGGGGTCATGGGAGAAAACCCCATGTGAGCTCCTTGTGCTCAGCGAGGAGTCTGCTTGCGATTCTCTCTCTCCCTCTGCCCCTTCCCCCACTCTCTAAATAAATAAATAAATAAATAAATAAATAAATAAATAAAATATTTTAAAAGAAAGCAAGAACAAATGACTGATGCTCACTGGGTTTTTTGAGCATTAATGGGATGCCACCTGCATCCCTATTCCCACAACACCAAAATGTAAGTAAAACAGAAGACACATGAAGAAGAAACACGTCAGCCTTCTGGAGTTGAGCTTTTGGTCTCTGTTGGGAAATGCTAACAGAAGTCGAATAAAACTTCCACATTTATATTTTTTTTCTTTCTTAAAGACTTTAAAAAAAATAATCTCTACATTCAACATGGGGTTTGAACTCACAACACTGAGATCGAGAGTCACAAGCCAGCTGGGCGTCCCCTAAAACTTTTACAATTGTAAAAAATTCATTTATGTTATTGTTCCTAGGCAAACTGTTCACTAGGAAGTCACGTCTGCTGAAAAGCAAAACTGTGGAATATTTCTCTCTGCGTGTCGTATTTATTACACTTCTGGCTCTTGCTTCGGCTTCTAGGAAGCTTAGAGTCAAATCTGCTGCCCACCTCTCCTAGTAGGTGTGTGGGGTGACTCAGAGCACAGATCACAAGCATCCTTTTTGACTGGCCAGGCAAGTTATTTTCTTTCTGCCCTGATATTTCAATTTTTAAAATATTATTACGCGGTACGTATTTCTCTAAACTCTAAAACCTCTAGAGAAACACCAAGTATAAAGTAAGGCATGTGGAAATGCATCCCAAACTCTGAATGACCTCATGCATGTCCACAGCCTCGCAGCTCCTGTGTGCATTTCTTCTTACACTTGACCAAGAGGACCGAGTGAGAAGACGCATGCCTGAAATCGTCGGTTCTGCAGGGGTGGTCCCCACACCGGCAGCAACAGAAACAGAAGCCTGTGACTCTTGACCTCCGGGAGGGGTTCAAGCCCCATACTGGGCATAGGGCTTACTTAAAAAAAAAAAAAAAATGCTGGAACGCCTGGGTGGCTCAGTCGGTTAAGTGTCTGCCTTCGGCTCAGGTCATGATCCCAGGGTCCTGGAATGGAGCTCCGCATCGTGTTCCCTGCTTAGCGGGGAGCCTGCTTCCCCCTCCCCCTGCTGTTCCCCCTGCTTGTGCACTCTCTCGCTCTCTCTCTCTCTCTGCCAAATAAATAAATTTTGAAAATCTTTTTAAAAAATTTAAAAATGCAAGTTCTCAGGCCCCAGGTCAAACGTTCCAAATTAGGAACTCCAGCAGGGATGCCCAGAAGGTCTGTGTTTTTTTTTAAGTCCTGGAAGCCATTGTGATGCTCACCAGGGTTTAGCTGGGTGAAAGGCGCATCCTAGAGTCTGGGCTCCCATATGAGCAAAATACCTCCCTGAATGGGACCTGCAGGCACCTAGCAACCTTCATTCTCCTTGCATTTGCAGCCCCAGGTCGTGGGAAGTTGAATCATAAAAAGGAAGATTCTAGAATGACTACAAGTGCGCAGTTGAAGGAGGCAGAGAGACATCCACAGTGCAAGTAAAGAAGAACTAGACAGTGGATTGTGCGGGGTGCTTGACTTCTGCTCCAGGTGCAGGGGATCTAGAGCATGGAAGTCTATGAGAAGCCATCCACCCACCTGATCGAGTTTGTACGTCTGTTCTTTACAACCTCCGAGCTCCTAAAGGTCAATAACGTATATACTTAGAAGGGTCTCAGCTTCAACAGGCCTGATGCGAACATTTCATAGTTATCAAAGGCACCAGACCAGGATTTGAAAAGGCGGTCTCTGAGGATAGATGAAAGGAAATGTATTCAGACTGGCCTTAGGAGTGAGTCAAGGCAAATTATAAAAATTACACAAATTACACTTTGTCTTTTTTTTTTTTTAAGATTTTATTTATTTATTTGAGAGAAAGAGAAGAGAGAGAGTGCACAACAGGGGGAGCAGCAGAGGCAGAGGGAGAAGCAGGCTCCCTGCAGAGCAAGGAGCTGGATGCGGGGCTCGATCCCAGGACCCCGAGATCATGACCTGAGCCAAAGGCAGAGGCTTAACCGACTGAGCCACCCACGCACCCCAACTTTGTCCACCTTTTTAAGAGATTGTCAATACTTCCAGCGGCATTGAGGTGTATTGTAAATACCATTAAAACTCACCCATTGTAAGTACACAATTTAATAATTTTAATAAATTTATTTAATTATGTAACTATCATAAGAACCCAATTTGCAAATATTCCATCACCTGAATAAATCCCCTCCTGGCCATTTGCAGAGAATTCCCTCTTCGACCCCAGGGCTAGGCCACCAGTGAGGGGCTTTCTCCCTATGTAAATCTGACTACTCTAGACCTTTCAAAAAAACAGAAACATACAGCAGGCTATCTTTTGTGATATAGAGTGATTTTTTTGAGGTTCGTTCCTTTGTAGCACATATCGTTATTCATTTTTTATTGGTGAATTATATTACATCATGTGGTTATACCACATGTTGTTTATCCATTTACCAGTTAATGTGCATTTGGACTATTTCCATTTTCTTTTCTTTTCTCTTTTTTGGTTATTAAGGATAATACTGCTATGAATATTTACATACACATCTTTACGTGGACATATGTTCTCAATTTTGTGGACGTTTAGTAAGTTTTTGTTAAGTATCATAAATTTTTTGTTTACAGTGCTTGTTTAATTCTACTGAATTCTGTTGTGCTCAAAGAACATACTTTATGTGATTGTCCTTTATATTAATATTTTAAGACTTGTTTTACATCCTGACGAATGGTCTGCCCTACAGAATGTCCACCTGCACTTGTAAAGTATTCTTCAGTGGTTGGGTACTATTTTCCACACATACATCAGGTCAAGTTACCTGGATGTCATTCAAGTCTTCTATATCCTTGCTTATTTTCTATCTAGTTTTTCTATGAATTATTGGATGGTTTGTTGCAATTTCTAACTCCACAATTATTTGAAGTTTCTATTTCTCCTTTGAATTGTGTCCCTTTTTACCTTATGTATTTCGGGGCTGTGTTATTAAGTGCATATACATTTTTATTTGTTTTCTGTAAGTTTCCTGGATTTTAATCTCCTGTTCCTCCCTGACTGCCTTTTTAAAGTTAGATAAATATTTTTAGTGTGCCATGTTTAATTCCTTTGTTGACTATAATTACTGTTCTAAGAATTAAACTATGCATCTCAATTTATCACAATCTACTATAGAGTAATGCTAATTTAATTTCACTGAAACAGGAAATCCAGTTTTCTCTCGTGTCTCGTGTCTTTGCACCAAGAGTAGGCCCTGTCGCAAAAGTGCAATATTATGGAAGTAGTGAGAGTGGCGGTACTCAAAACTCACTGAGAAGACATGTCTCTCTGATCAGTGGAAAGAGGAGAAGGACACTGAGGTCCAAAGAGAGTTGGGAATCCCCATTATGGTTTTCTGTCTTTTTTATCTCTCAGCTTTGTTTTTATGTGTTGGAGTTGTTTAGTCATTTATCAGATTTATGTGTTACATTTTTCATATATATATATATATATATAGGCTGCTTTGCCCTGGCTTAGTAAATGTTGTTGATGAACAGAGGTTCTTAATTTTAACAAAGTCCAATTTATCAATTCCTTTCATCATGGTTAAGGTTTTTAGTGTCCTTTTAAAGTAATCTTTGCCTACACAAAAATCATAATGGTGGTCTCCTACGTTTTCTTCTAAAAGCATTATTAGTTTAACTTTAATATTTAAATGCTATCCGGAATAGATTTTTCGTACAGTGTGAGGCGGAAGGCAAAGTACCTTCTATCTTACATACAACCCAGACTGTTAATTGAAAAGATCCTCCTACCCCAGTGTCCTGCAGTGCCAGCTTAATCGTACATCTCGTGATCTTTATGTCTGTGTCTTTTCTGATTCTAATCCGCTCCCAGTTGTGAGTCTTTTATCTTCGAGACAATATCACAGTATGTTAATTACTTCTGTAGTGTACATTTTCCAGCTTTGTTGTTCTCCTTCAGCATTTCACTGGCTAGTCTTTAACTTTTATATTTCCATGTGGATTTTAGAATCAGTTTGGTAATAGCCACACATGTACACACACATACACATCATTTTTGTTGTCTTGTATTTTCCTTTTTTTTTTTTACTGGAATTGTGCTGGAACAAGAGCTTCCTTTGAGGCAGACTGACATTTTTCACATTTTTTAGTCTTCCAATTATGAACATGTTATATCCTTCCATTTATTTAGGACTTCTTTAATTTCTCTCAATAAATTTAAGATTTTTAACTGTTTTAATCTTGCCAAATTTTGCTAGATTTATTTATAAGTATTTAATATGTATGATGTTATTTGAAAGATTAGTTTTTATTTTTTATATTTTTATCTTTTGTTTCTCCTATTTATTTTTTTATTTAAATTCAATTAATTAACATAGAGTGTATTATTAGTTTCAGAGGTAGAATTCAGTGATTCATCAATTTTATATAACACCTAGTGCTCATTACATCACGTGCCTTCCTTAATGTCCATCACCCAGTTACCCTATGCCCCAACCCCCCTTCCCCTCCAGCAACCCTCAGTTTGTTTCCTATGATTACGAGTCTCTTGGGACATCTGAGTGGCTCAGTTGGTTAATTGTCTGCCTTCAGCTTAGGTCATGATCCCAGGGTCCTGGGGTCAAGTCTCACATCAGGCTCCTTGCTCAAGGAGCCTGCTTCTCCTTCTGTCTGCTACTCCCTCTGCTTGTGCTCTCTCTCTCTCTCTCTGATGAATAAATAAATAAAATATTTATTAGAAAAAAAAGAGTCTGTTATGGTTTGTCTCCCTCTCTGATTTCATCTTGTTTTATTTTTCCCTCCCTTCCCTTATGATCCTCTGTTTTGTTTCTTAAATTCCACATAGGAGTGAAATCGTATGATAATTGTCTTTCTCTGACTTATTTCGCTTAGCATAATACCCTCTAGTTCTGCATCATTGCAAATGGCAAGAATTCAAGTTTTTGATGGCTGAGTAGTATTCCATTGTGTGTGTATATATATATATACATATATATATATGCTACATGAAAGATTATTTTTCAATTAATTTGTATTGGTTGCTGGTATATAGAAACATGACCGATTTTTACATATTGACCTTGTACAACAACTCTGCATCAAGGATTAATTCTGTTATTTGCAGTTTCCTTTATATCTTTAATGGACAAAATTCACGTCATTTCTAAATAGCAACCAAACATTTCGAAAAGATTGGTGTTATTTCATTGGTAAAGATTTTGGAAAAATTTGATGGTGAGTCCAAATGAGAGTAGGTTGTTCCTTGTGAGAAGGATCCTGATATGAATCTCTCTCTCTCTCACACACACACACACACACACACATATACACCATTCAGTTCTGTCCAACTCACTACATGTGGTTTAATTATTTTATCCTACTCTTTGAAATACACGGAAGAAAAAAAAGAACCTCTAATTCTTAGTGTTTCTCACATATTTTTCATGAAAGTGTTTCTAATAATTTGAAGTCTCCGTATTTTTCTTACAAATTTTATAAAAGTGTTCATTTTCTTCTCCAAAAAGCCATATTTATTTTCTTGGGGAAATAAAGCTGCAAATAACTAATCGACCCTGGAACAATGTGGGGGTTTAGGGAACTGACCTCCGTGCAGTCAAAAATCTGTGTATAACTTTTGACTCCCCCAAAACTTAACTGCTCACAGCCTATGGTTGACCAGAAGGCTTACCGACAAAACAAAGAATTGATTAACACATATTTCATATGTGTTATATTCTGTACTCCTACAAGAAAGTAAGCTAGAGAAGAGAAAATGTTAAGAAAATCATGAGGAAGCAAAAATACATTTATAGAACGGTCCTGTATTTATTGGGGGAAAATCTGCATATAAGTGGACCCACACAGTTTAAACCTATGTCATTCAAGGCTCAACTGTATTGTTAGTGACAACGATACTGTAGTGTAACTACACTAGTACACTAGTTAGGGTTACAGTACTGAGTGTAACTCAGGACCTTAGTGCTCTCGACATACCTCATACCACCTCGGGCATGCTACTCCCCTTTAGAGAATCAGAGCTGAACCTAAAGGCTCATAGTCAAGGTCATGCCTGCTCGCGTGCATGAAGGAAGAGTGTGCACACGTGCAGAGGAGAGTCTCCTGATCTCCACTGTCACAAGTGCTTTGAGACTAAGGGGCTTAAGTGGCATGAGTGCTGTGAATCTCACCTCTGAGGTGTCCCTGTCGCCAGAGCAAATCTGAAATCTTGAAAGTCCATATAAATAACATTTGCTGTTTGTATCACTGGGGAAAAGTAAAAAAAAAAAAAAAAAAAAAAAAATCAAAAAACAAAACAAAAAACAAAAAACAAAAAAACAAAAAAAAAACGAAAACAAAACAAAAACAAAAAACCAGTGCCACTCAAGCTATTTTATCAAAAGAAAACCCTTGGGAGACTAATCTATACCAGTCACCAAAGTGAATATATGAAGTCGTACTTGATTTGTGATCATTTATTTATATCCCTTGCATTCTTGGTTTCCAACTTTGGTTCCTTTGACAGGAGTGACTTTGGCGGCTTGCGACAGATCTGTAATTTTCCCTCTGTCGGAAGAAGGAAGTATTCAGTGCTACACGTGAAGACATGAGAGTACGCAGAGTAGAGGCCTGTTTCCCAAGATCGGGACTTAGAACCTTTGTAGTGCATCCAAGCTACATCTACCCCGGCATCTAATTTTGTGTAAGGCACTATTTTTGATGTCCTATAATCTGTGAGCCCACATGTAATATTTTCTTATGGCATCATTGTTTTGTGTGTGCAGGGATGGACTACTATAAATTATTCACTAATAAATTATTCACTAATCTCAGTTTATTACTACAGAGCATTCACGTTCGATAGAAACTCTTCTCACTTTTTGAGCCAATCTTTTGGTTAAGGATTCCAAATACCATTTACCCTGTCAGGGTCAGAATACTATAGGCGGCAGAAAGCCATTCTATCTGGTGAATATGTTATATGATTAGGCTCATTTAAACTTCTTTCTCCTTGGTACTCCTGAAAATAAGAAGCTGTTGATGCTTTGACATAATTGGATCAAAACCTTTTAATACAAATCCTTCTTGAATCTGTAATCCTTCTTGAATCCGGTTTAAAAAAACATATTTACTCCTTCTAAGAATCTCTAATATGCCATTCCCCAAATCCTGCCCTATTCCAGCCCGTGCTGTCTCTCAAAGTAAGAATCCTTAAAAGTGGGGCGCCTGGATGGCTCAGTGGGTTAAAGCGTCTGCCTTCGGCTCAGGTCATGGTCTCAGGGTCCTGGGATCGAGCCCCGCATCGGGCTCTCTGCTCAGCGGGGAGCCTGCTTCCCCCTCTCTCTCTGCCTGCCTCTCCGCCTACTTGTGATCTCTCTCTCTCTGTCAAATAAATAAATAAAATCTTAAAAAAAAAAAAGAATCCTTAAAATTTTAGCATATGCACACCAATAAGGAATTAATTTGGGAACAAACAGGTGACCGCCACAGGGGAGAGGGTGGGGTATGGGAGACAGAGGTATAAACTTTCAGTTATAAAATCAATGTCATGGGGATGAAAAAAAAAAGAATTACTCTGGATAATTTCTAAACATAGTTCACTGACTCTCTACCCTAACTGGGATAAATCCTAAGAGCAAACAGAACTGCAAAGAAAAATCTTGAACTCTATTCAGTAGGCTTCATGCTGGTGTTGGTATAAATAGAAGGTCTCCAGCGTGTATGATGGGACCGAACAAAGAAAGAAATGTGCTGATGGCATTGGGTTATATACAGAGATGGGGGAAAGTGGGGACAAAGACAGAGACCAAAAGAGATACAGCAGCGAAAATGGCAAAACATCCACGATAGGTAAATGTAGTGAAGGGTCTACACCCGTTCATTGTACAAGCATTTCAACCTTTCTGTGGGTTTGAAAACTTTACCAAGTTTCAAGGAATAGCACTTCCTCAGAGATTGAAACCACATCTTTCCATCTTTTGGAAATATCCAGACAAAGATACGCAATCGAATGCCAAAATGTTCTTTCTTATCATGCTTGGCAAGAGGAAACACACAGTATCTTGGATACTTAAGATAACCAAATATTTGAGCACCCCACATTTAAGCCTTCCACTGAATAGCACTGACTCCATGAGAGGTTCCTTGTGCAGTGCGCTCCCCTGCCCACCAGCAGGTACTGCAGCCTTGCAGGACTCAGCTGCACTCCACACTCGTGCGAGGGCCTCCGGCCTCTCTACCTTCCCTCCCTTCCCCACCCCGACTCCATTCCTGCCAGTCCTAACTGACACTCGCAAAGAGAACCATACTGATGTCTCTCTCCCACCCCACAGCTGGCGGTGGGAGCTTATTTGTGAAAAATCTGTGCTCAGAAGCTCCCTCCGTCCCAGTCTCGCAGAATCATGCCTCGTGGTTTCCATTCTTCACGATGGGTGCACACAGAGCAGCCCACCCCATAGCAAATGGGCTCCCCGACAGCTCTGGCATGGTCCACTCCCGTGCAGAGGACTGCACAAGCCGAGCCTCATAGGGTGGCCCTTTCCCCCCCAAATACAGTGAGCTTGTTCTTTGCAGACCTCCCTTCTTCCACTTACATTGGAAACTTACATTGGAAACTTAGTTACATTCCCTCTTCTGTTTATTTATGGTAGAGGTGAAATCTGGTATCTGCCTGTCCCTCCCCGTCGGCAGGGCATCCATGGCACCCCACGGCCCACAAAAGTCTGACTGCACAAACTCAGAATCCCCCCAGACACTAACACCAGCCGCCGTGTCACCAGCTGCCACCTACAAAGCCCGCATCGCCGGGCCTCCAGCTCGGTCCAGCAACCCTGATGAATGGACCACCTCCTTCTCCGGAATGCTCAGGTCAGGGAAATGCTCCCATCTTTCCGAGCCAATCTGTGGCTTCGGCCTTGAGTCGCCTTTAGTCCTAGCACCATGTCTTGGGGCCACGCAGACACTCCCCTCCCCCATCCCTCTTGCAGGGAAGGAGGACTCGAACTCTTGAAGACGTGAATCCAGAGTCAGCTCACTTCCAACTCAAGTGCTTCACCCAGCCGCCCTCTGGAGCCATCACCGTTAAGCCCACTGTCCCCGGGAACGCACTTTTGTCAAATACCCTCTTAAAACGCGATGCCCAGGACGGCGCTCAGTACTTCAAGGTACAAAGTCATTCTCATTATTCGGGATGAGGAAACGCTCTCCCTTTATAAATTATGATCAAGGACATCCTGTCATTTCTTTTTCATAAAGCAGATGAGGCTTTTGATCTACCACGGGCTCTCGCTGGAGAGGGGGTGCTCTTCCTGCCTAATTTACTTATGAAAAATATTCAATTATGTCCCAAGTTTAATTCACTTAGTAATGAAAAGTAAATGAGCCCAACCAGCGTGTTTGATTTGTCTTGGAAAGAGAGAAACTGCTTTGCAAGAACAAACAAAGTTAAATTAAAATAAGTGACTCTCCTCGCTCTGGAAATGGAAATTTCTCCCCAAAGCGCTTCTTGACATCGTCTGTGGAACCGGGGCGCTGATGCCACGCCTCGGTGCAGAACAGCCCCCGACTGCCCCCCGGGGGCCCAGCAGTCAGGTGGCGCGCACGTGCGGGTGTGCGGACATGCGTTCCAACCCACACGCATACATGGTTCATCAACCACCAGGCAGACCGCGAACCTGGGGTGAACCCCTGGGAGGCACGTGGGAGGCGGCCCCGCGCTCGATGTGCGTCTCACGTACCGTTTTTGCAGATGGGGCAGCACTGGTCTGGCTCGTACACGGGGTCCACACACTCCGTCTGGGGACACGCGGACACGGTGCACAGCACCTCGCCGTTGGCTTCGCAGCGGCATCGCTCGCACGGAGACACCTGAAACACAAGCCACGGTCAGGGTCAGACCTCCGGCCATCCTGCCCGTACAAACTCAGGTTTTCCCTATCCCCCTTCCCCCGGGGGTTTCTGTGAAGACACCCAAGTGTTTTAGGAATGTAAAACAGGATCCAGCCCTGTGGTTTGCAAAGCGCAAAGCCAGGATGCTCGAGCAGAGCGGGTTTCCCTCCCAAAGCCCTTTTGGCACAGCCCTGCCGGGGGCCACCCAGCCAGTCTGGGACACCGCCACAGCGGAGCGGAGCAGATAGCAGAGGGGATGGGACCGGGCGAGGGAAGGAGGTACCTGGCCAAGAGGTGGCTGAAGGCGACCTCAGGGAACCCTCGCAGCAGCACTCAACCCAATTCTCACCCTGTGTGCTGATGCGGAAGCAGACTCGGGGGGCAGGCAGCTTGCCAAGGGGCCTGACTCCGCAGCCCAGGCAGGTGCTCCCTCTCTCCCCCACCACTTCCAGGGGGCCCTCCCTCCACCACTCAGTGCGCTGGGGCCTTCTGTGCGCTGCACTCCCGGCCACTGGCCCAAATTCTATCTCTGGGACCATTCCAATCAAGCACGACGGCATTCCTGGAAAGGTTGCACACCACCAACTCGATCCTGCCACAGCCACATGCAGCCTGTGATGTAGATGATTTTTTTTCCCCTGGAAATCACCACTAGAGTGATTGTCCATGGGGCTGACCCAGCACAAAGCAGAAACGGCATATGCAGACCAGCAGTCAGAAGCAGGAGTCACCACGTGCAAATAGACGTTTGAAAAGATGGTGGGAGTGGGGGTCGTGGGCAGGGGGCTCCTGGCACCCTGCACAGCACACCCTGACCAACCAGCACTTGTAAGGGGGAGAACGCAAACGACACTCATGGATGCCCCCTTCCTCTAGCCAACGCCAAATATAAGATCCCAAATCTCTACCAAATACCCCGGTTATTTCATGAAACAGAAGCTCGGTTTGTATTTAAACTTAAAAGGCTTTTGTCCAGCTCTAGACCTCAGTCAGCCTGGTTGGGAGTGAGGGCTGAGGCGGATCTGTGTGAGTGTGAGTGAGTGTGTGGGTGTGTATGTGTGTGAGTCAGTGTGTGTGTGAGTTTTTGAGTGTGTGTGTGTGTGTGAGTGGGTGCATGTGTGTATGCGTGAGTTTTCGGAGTGTGTGAGTGTGTGTGGGTGTGAGTGTGTCAGTATGCGAATGTGAGTTTCTGACTGTGTATGTGTGTGTCAGTGTGTGAGTTTGTGACTAGGTGTCTGTGTGAGTGTGTAAGAATGAATCAATGTGTGCTTTTATGTGTGTATGTGTGTGACTGAGTGAATGTGTGTAACTGAGCATTTGTGTGTGTGTGAGCGTGTGACTGTGTGAGTCAGAGTGTGTGCATACGTGTGAGTCAGAATGTGTGTATCGTGAATGTGGGGTTTGAGTGTGTGAGTATGTATGTGTCAGTGTATGGAGGTATGTGACTGTATGTGTGGGTGTGACTGTGTGTGTGAGTGTGTATTATGAGTGTGGGGTTTGTCTGAGCATGCGAGTGTGTATGCATCAGTGTATGTGTGTGAGTGACTGTGTGGGTGTGACTGTGTGTGCGTGTGTATGGGGTTTGTCCGAGTGTGTGAGTGTGTGTGTCAGTGTATGGAGGTATGTGACTGTGTGTGTGGGTGTGACTGTGTGTGCGAGTGTGTATTGTGAGCCTGAGGTTTGTCTGAGCGTGTGAGTGTGTATGTGTCACTGTATGGGTGTGAGTGACTGTGTGTGCGGGTGTGACTGTGTGTGTATTGTGAGTGTGGGGTTTGTCTGAGTGTGTGACTGTGTGTGTGCCACTGCATGGCTGTGTGTGACTGTGTGTCTGTGTGTGTGTGCACGCGAGCGTGTAGAGTGAGTGTGCGTGCATGAGTGAAACTTCAGAGTGGCCCAGGAGAGCATGCCGGGCTTGTGTGCAGGACGGCCTCAGAAACTGCTGCCAATCTTGCAACAACACAAGGCACGTTTTCCAGGCGGGCACCCGTGAGACGTGCTACTGTAACAAACTTTGCTCTTTGCTGCTCTCATTTCTTCCTGCCTGCTACTAATTCCTTCGTCAGCCTGCAGCATCCTTCTGTCAAGGGTGCATTGCCTTAGCAAGCAGGATAAGAAAAGGATCCGGAATTTTAGAAGCAGAGACCTTGAGTTGCAAGAGACACAGTTCATCGTGTGTCCGAGCCTTCGGCGCGAGGACTTAGACCAAAGCCACACAGCACAGATAGGGTGGGTTAGACGGTGGGGAGCCAGGCCCCCGGCCCCAGAAGAGGTGAGGCCAGTCCCATCTGGAGGGGAAGGTAGTCCGAAAGGAACAAGAGGGGCAGCCATCATTGGGGTCCCGGAGGAGAGCTCCAGGAAAAACTACAAAGGAGCAGGCACGAGTCCCAAAGACGGCAGACACCAGGACAGCAGGACTAGAGGTGGCCTCACCCTCCAGGGAGCGCGTCCTGGGTGAGAGAGCCCGGAACCGAACACGTCCTCCTGCTCCCGGCTCCAAGACCTCCCCGTGCCCACGCACAGAGCGAGGCGTGGGCCGTGCACACCCACGGCCCCGACTGCTACCTTCTGAAAGGTTCTGCAACTTGATCCAAAGTTCTGTTGGGAGCTTTGCTATCACAGAGCACTGACAAACCCTGATTCAGCTCTTTGCAGATGCATTCATGTCTCAAAAATATGAGTTTGAGGGGCGCCTGGGTGGTTCAGTGGGTTAAGCGTCGGTCTCTTGGTTTCGGCTCAGGTCATGATCTCAGGGTCCTGGGATCGAGTCCCAGGTAGGGCTCCGTGCTCAGCATGGAGTGTGTTTGGGATTCTCTCTCTCCTTCTACCCCTTCCCCTGCTTGCTCTCTCTCTCTCTCTCCGATAAATAAATCATATATATATATACATACACATATATATGAGTTGAGGCTCAGAAGCAGGATCGCCACAAGCAATAGCTCCCCATCCGATCACGGTTCCCGGGACCCCCTGGCCAGGACGGGGGTCACCTAATAGAAGTGTCCAGTCTCCCGTCGGCAGCCAGGTCCCAGGGCATGGGGGGCCCCAATCCCACCCCAGAGACCTCCGGCTGGGCCCTTCTGCCCCTCTGTGCGTGTCTGGCCCTGATCACTGAGGGTCAGGCTTCACCCAACTCTCCGCCAGGGAGTGCAGGTGCAGCCGGCCCCTCCCCTCACTAAGCCCATCACCTTATTTCCCCCCAGTGCCTCGTATGGTGCAGGAAAGTTTGCTAAACTGCAAACCACCACCGTTGCCGCCATTCCAAAACCCCACGTGAACTCAGCGGCTGGCCCGGGAAGACGCAGCCACAGGAGCTCGGTGTCGCCGCGTCACAGAGGAGAGGTGTGACAGGACCCCGCTGCACTCAGGACAGCTGTTCTCCCTGCTGCCAGTCCCGCCCCACCTCTGACTCTCCCGCCAGCGCTGTCGCTGGCTCTGTCGGATCCTCAGGCTCCTCTAGGAGGCAGCTGCTGGGGCCCTTCCCCGACTGAGATGGGGGAGGCTGCTCAGAAGATGGGAAGCCGCAGCTCAGGATCGGGCGTGGGCTGTGGCCTCAGCACAGAGCTTGGGTCAGCAGTCATGGGGCGCATCTGGCATTCCGGGTGCCGTGACCCTCTTTCTGGCTCATTTCATCAAGTCACCTATGGCCGGAGCGCCCCCCTCCCCCGCCCCCCTCCGCGGCAGCAGGTGAAGGCAGCTGACCCCAGCAGCCCGGACTCTGGTGGAGGCTTGCCCGCCCCACGAGAGGATTCTGACTCTAGCCACTGCGGAAGCTACAATTGAGCATTCCCTTTGCATTAGTGCGTCTGCGACCAGCGATGTGAACTCGCGAGGTGCATTTCTGCAGCCAGACAAGGCAATCCCTTCTCTGCTTCCCAAGTTGTTCGGTCCCCAAAAGACATTTCACCAGGGGAAACCTAATTCTGAAACAGCAGCCCCCCTCGTTAGCAAATCACAGCCTACATCCTGTACGGCATGCCTTCCGATGGGAATACCCTTCTCTGCCATCCTCCGGTTACAAACCCCGGTTCTGAATAGACAGAATTTAGATGCACAGCCTAGAACAGCCCGGCGTGTGAGGATAAGTCCCCATTCTCGAGGCCCCCCCTGAGAGCCAGAAGGAGGCAGGACTTGGGCTGGGGAAGGAGACTAGGAACCGGGAGCGAGACTAAAGACAAGCTCTCTGGTATTCGTTCAGCCATCCCTGTTCTGAAGCCAGATTGATGAGCACCGCTTTCCCCGTGTTTCTGGAAGGTAAGAGCATGGGTGGGACCTGGGCTGGTTGGAGACACTGAGAGCAGGGCAAGCGCCCTGGGCCCGGCCTCGAATCCACAGTCCAGGCTGAGAGCGCTGGCCTGCCTTACTCCGCCGAATGAGTATCTTCAACGTGGATCCAAGAAATTTACCCTCAAACGTTCTCGGTGAAACAGCCGTAAACATAATGCACAGCAGAAACTCCAGAGAGCTATTAACTTGAGGGTAGCTCCTAATTAGACTCTCGTAAGGCTCAGTGATTATACGCATGTCTGTATCACGCGTACGTTGGCTGGAAAGACCATAAAATAAAGATTGCATCCATTTCTTAACAAATAAGTAGGAACAGGAATCCTCATTTATAGAGACAATTCTCAAATATGAAATGACGCCCACTCAAATGGATATTCCCGAAATCCAGTGCCCCGTATGTACAAATTATAAAGATCTATACGACAGTGGGACAGAGGTTGAGTGGGACACTTCTAAATGAGGAGTATATAAGCGGCTTTATATTTTATCACCTATATTTTACATTAATGAACTCAGTTGCAATGGGGCGCCGATCTGTAGGAAGCGCTGCCTTGTGTAATTTTGTAACTGTGATTATAATCATTATCACCACGAGAAGGACCAGGCTCTGAAATATTGCAGAAGGCACACTGAATAGGGAATCCTGCTCTTGTCTGTGTCCCAAGTCTCTTTCCACGATCCGGAAGGCAGAAACTCAGTCTACCCTTCCTACAGGGCAGATTTGCTCACCATGCACCAGAAGACCCAGCTGCTCTCCTCAAATCCAGCTTGAACACACCCTCCCGTTCTACGCTGCCACAAAGGGCCCCTGGCAGGGGAGAGGCAGACCATGCTGCGTGTCCCCCGAATCCCGCCGCCTGCATGGTAACCACTGCTACATTGCAATCTGGAACTTTCTGCTGGGATTGCTGGGAGCAGGTGCCATGAAAGCTCCATACCACGAGATGCACGGGCTCCTCGTGGCCAGGGAACAATTCCAGGCTGGGTGCAGATGTTTCCTTAGGAACAGACAAACGGAAGGCAGAACTTCCCCGAACAATTGTAACGTTTTCATAGATGGGATTAATTTCCACACAGAGAAGAAAGAGAAGAGGAGCTAATGGCATGGAAACTTCACAGTGAAAAACGTTCACCATCAGATAAGATTTTCTCCCCATTTCTGTTTCCTCCATTGGCAGAGGTATTCCACTAATAACCCCAAACTGTTGGATGCTGCAATGACGTGAAGTAAGATTCACATGGAAACAAAGGACACTGCAGTCTGGGCTTCCTTCTCTCTCCCTCCCTCCCCATGCTTCCCTTCCTTCCAGATTCCCTGAATTCTCCCGGGTGCGCTGGCTTAGAGCTCAGAGTCTCCAGCACCAAGAGCCCCGATCCCGGGCTGCGGCTGAGCCACCAACTCCGTTCAGGCCCACTTAAAACTAGGGCCATGTCTCCGTCATGTCTCGGATTGTTACGGTAACTGACCCGGTGCAAATATCCAGGCTCACTAGATTTTGACGGAGTCAAGAAAGACATGGCCAGGAAGAGCTGAAATGAACTTTCATGGAACCTTATGAAAAAAAACACAAAAATAAAATTCACAGCTTTGCCGCAGGAAGAATTGGTTCAGCACCCCATAAATGGCTGTGCCAGGATCGGATACCCACACCTGGGGATGAGGGAAGGAGGACGAATCTTTCCACTAAGAGGGATCGGGATTTGGATGACACATATGATCCACAAATGGAAGAGAAGGTTCGGTCGCCAGTGTGATGTGAATGCTAAGGCAGCGACTTTGCAGAAGGGACCTGAGAACGTGTAAACCAATGTATGGGAACCGAGGAGCTCGACGCATGCCTGAGATCAGACAGCAGAGCCTCCGGATTCTGCAGGAGTCGAGTCCTAAACCCAGGGGACGGATGTCACACGTGCTCTTCCTGCTACAGATTTTCTAACTGTTCTGTCTGCCAGGCTTGCCTTTAAAGAGCTCAAATGTGTACTGAGCAGCTGGGGATTCAGAGTCTGTTACTCAGCCAATGGACAAACTTCTTTTCAAATCCGAATACGGAAGATACAAGGTCTGGACACGTGCATCCTGTAGACTGGGGTTGATGGACACACAGGTCCTGGGACAGCCACACCAACACCAGCCTCCCCGGTCCCATGACCAGCCCCCCGTCCTCTGTGCAACCCCACCGGCCCCCTGTCCTGTGGAATCCTGCATGTCGAGGACAGATACGAAAAAATCTCCACCGCTCGCCTCAGTGCTCAGTCTGGCTAGGGAGTTGAGGCAAAAATAAGTGAGAGACAAACTAACGGAAGGGAAGAAAGTCACAGCTATTGATGGAGATGTGCGCATAGTAAGAAATTTCAAGGCAAAGTTGTGGCTTCTGGTTGGAGTAGGAGGAAAGACAGTTAAGGAAGGTGAGGAGGATGGGACAGGTGGAGAAGAGGGACGGCCATAGCCGTCCTGAGAGTGTGGGGATGGGGCAGCTGCAGAGGGCAGAAGGGAAGCCCACAGCCACAGCTGGGGGGGGGGGGGCGGGGGCGGGGAGCAGCACAACAGCCCCTCCCCCCACCCCTACCGTGAGGCTAGGTGAGCTCCCAGAACCATTTAGTGAAGATGGAAAGGAGGTGAGAGACATCTTCCAAGGGGAGAGATTTGGAAACGCTCAGTAATTACCCCTCAAATGATGAGATTCCTAAGACTTCAAAGGACCACGCTTTCCACCATCAGCAGACGTGGGGAGCCACAGCACGGAAGGACTTCTCCGAAAGCTAAGGAGCATTCTCCTTGCATATCTGAGTTTTGTTTACACATCCTGACTCTGTTATGGAATTAATCTGACGGCGGCGAATTAAGCCACAGGTTGCCAGAGACACCAAGCCAAAAGGCCCATCACTAACAGTGGTCTTTGCTGGGGATGACAAGCAGCTTCCCCAAAAGTCACTGTCACATTTTGGTCACCAGATGGCGGAAGCGTCCTTTCCAGCGGCTGAGTTGTTTCCAGAGCCTCTGGCGTCAGACTCCTTAGTTAGCAAGTTGCGCTCAGAGGGAAATCGCAGAGTCCGCTACTGTGTAAACCCCCGGGTCTTATCAGCTTCCGAACGCCTGGGGCTGTGTTATTTGGGAGCTGGAGAAAAACGCGGGAGTGCTGCCTTTTGGGGTCCACCCCCTGCACCCCCCCTCCCGGAGGAAACACATCCACAAGTCTGGCGCATTGCCAAGAACTCCACCCAAGTCCCCGCAGCAGCCTGAACGCAGGGTCGGGTCGGACCACCGGGCCGAATGCACTGAATTCACTCCGCTGCCTCTCGCCGGCCTCTCCCGACTCCCTGCGAGACGCTGGGACCGGGACAGTGCTGTCACCTGGACTAAATCCTTCCCCGAGGCTGCCTCAGCCTCCTTACCTGAAACCGTCTTATTAAATTAGCCAGGGCGCCCCAAAGCTGCGTCTCCACATGGGACAGCAGCAGGCTCCAGCGGGGACACTGAGGCACCTGCCGGACCTCGTCCTCCAGGCTCCCTCCACCAGTCAGAGCAGCACGGGGGGCTCCGGACCCCCACGTGCCTCTCCGCGCTCCTTTCTGCGCCCCTTTCTGCGCCCCAAAGTGAATCGGGTTTTGTGCTCAGCCCCCTTCAGCCCCCAACAGGAGCCGCTGGCCACTAGCAACAGAGAGCTTCTGCTTCTCACGCCCTTCGAGAAAGATTCTGTTTTTGTTCTCTTTGTCTTTCCACTCTCTGTCTGAGAGCGGATTTGCACACAAAGGGACTTAATTAAGAACTGTCCCCAGAAGTTGTCAGGTTTCCAGGCTTGGGAAGAAAGCCACCCAGCCTACCGCTCAACAAATCAGCGGTGCCTCAGTCTGACAACCCACCGCCACATCAAAGAATGACTTTTCCTTCTTTCCGGCTTAGCTTGTGGCAAGACCGTCTGTCTAAGGATGCCTTTCAAATCCTCTTGTGACGAAGTCCCTCAGATTAACACAGAGCATGTGGGATCTCACCGAAGAGAGGGGGGGAAAGATCACGGCAGCGTCTACATGGTGTTGAGTGGCTAAGACAAAACCAGCTAAAGATCCAGACCTGGGGAACATTCTGGAATGCCCTGATTACACGGTCAGATCCGATGCAACAAAAAGAATGCTGGCCTCCTGTTCCGGACTGCATGTTTGAGTCCCCCCCAAAATTCATAGGTTGGAGCCTTCACCCCCAGTGGGATGATATTAGGAGGTGGGGATGTTAGCAGCTGAGGTCAGGAGGCTGGGGCCCTAAGGTGGGATTAGTGCCCTTGGAAGGAAAGGAAGACCTTGGTGATCACTCTGGGCTTTCTCTCCACCGTGGGAGGACATGGGGTGGAGGTGGCCATCCTTGAGCCTCAGCAGAACCAGACCCCGCTCCCGGCCTCCACAATGGTGAGACGCGTCTATCCATTTCTGTGGTGGAGGGCGACGCGTGCTCACGGTGGGGCCGCCATGACTACAGGCCGCGGGAACTGCACGGGGCCTCTGTCCACCCACCCCCGGAGCAGGTGATGTTGAGATTTTTGGTGGAGATACTTTAATAGAGGCTCTGCTCATTCACAGATTCCTAAACTAAGCCCTTGATAGAAGGGACACATTCCCTGTGGAGCTCTCCCACCTACCTGGGGCAAGACTGGGTCGATAACGTCCCTGTGAAAAATGTCGTAAAAGCCCGACTTCTCTGTTTTAAAAATGGGAAGATCGAAAGTCTCTTGTTTTAGAATCAGAACAAAGAATGAAAGGTACGTAATCCCTGAGCTGAGAGCTTGGCTCTTCCTTAATATATAATGGACTGGAATTAAATGTCTTCCAAAGAGTAGGCTTTTAAAAGGTGGGTTTGAGGGCATAACATGATGGTTCTCTCGAGGATCACAAATTCAAAATTTTTCAGGGGCCTGTCAGGTAAGGAAACAAGGTGGTGAATAAGGTTCATAATAGGGAGTGGTGGGGACTGTGACAAACTAGAAAAAAACAACACCCTGAGATCCAGAGGCATACCTCATCCTATCACACGCACGCACACTCGCACGCACACACGCATGCCCCAGAAGAAAACTAAACCGTGCCGCTCCTTCCGGCCTTCCTCATTTGAGACGACAGTAATAACGCTCATCTTCAGCGGGGAGGAATGAAGACGACCAGAGGACGGTATCCGTTTCCTCTGCCCAACGCCGGCCACGCTCCAGGAACAGGGCTCACCCTCCCCAGCTCTCAGGTGGCCACGCAGACACCCGTCTGGACAGCATCTGAGGGCAGAGTCTGGCTGCCCTGGAGCTCCATTCCGCGTGTGTCAGCTGCCAATTACCGGAAGGTGCTGGACCGCGGCCCGAGCCCAGGGCCGGCGGGCGCTGTCGGCTGACACCGGCGGCCCCGCATTCTTCTTGAAGCCGAGCCTCTTCCAAAGGATCCTGGAATCACAGCAGGACACTGCCAGCCGTTTCTCCGGTGAATGAAGTCCCTTCCCGTGGGTTTTCCGGCGTGGGTGGAGAAGACGCCACAGGGCTCTCTCACAAGAAACATCCGCTTTGGGATCAGGCACGGGCGGCGTGGCACCTGGGGGCCGACCGTTACGTTGTGCCAGCTGCCCCTTGCTGTCACCAGGAGCAAGAAGAGCTTTCTTCCTTGGCGTCCTGGAGGGCACGGGGGCCACAGGGGAAGTCTGTCGTCAGTGGGAAGTGACCCGGGCCGAGAAGCTGACATCAGAGCGCTCATCCCTCAGGCTGCCTGCCTTCCTGCCCCGCACAGGCCCAAGGAAAGGCAGTGGCCTTGTCAGATTTGTCTCTCTTCCAACCCACGCACCCCTGACATGTCTGCACGTGTGACACGGCGAAGGCAGCAGTGAGTCGAGGAACAGGTGCGCAGGGGAGACGTGCCCTATGAGACAAGGGACCGCTGCATCCTGGCCACCTGAGTGGGGACAGAGATGCCACCAGGACAGCCTGCCCACTGGCCAAGGGCTCCGTGTCCCCAGAACTGTCAACTATTCGAGAGTGTGACCAAGGAGCACATCTATTGCTTCTGACTCCTTAATGGGAATTAATAAATGAGTCACGGCTTGCTTGAAACCAAGTTTGTGTCTTCTCTGCCTTAAGCCTCTACGGAGATACTGAGATATCTTTTTCAAAGTCACATGAGATCTGAAAGTAAAATTTAAGTCAGAAATTGTTTTTGAAGCTGAACGAGGGAAATACATTAGTGTAGCCTGCCAACCTCTGCAGAGAGCCAAGGGACCCTACGGAAGGTCCAGTCCAAATGGATCAGTCCATCTGGTAGATTTCGGTAGAGGCAATATTATTTCTTTCTGAGCTACCTAGTGGACCACAGGTCCTGAGAGCCAAGCTAGTGGGGCGTATCACCTTGAAGTGATGGGAATGTGATCACAGGAAGGTCAGGAACGATCAACCAGAGGCCATAAGAACTTGGCAGTGACCATGACCAGTGGCCCTGGAAAGCAGGAGGGGCCCTTGGAACGTTTAACCTGGGGCATGACTTGGCCTAAACTGAGCTAGCTGGGCCCCCCACAATAACTTTTTTCTAAGCACATTTAAGTTATATCGAATGGCATTTCCTATTTGTTCAAGGATCAAGTTCCCAACTCAAAATTCAGCCTGGAGACCACCCCGCTCCTTAGGTAGTCTACAGCTGGGGTATCGAGCCCCAGCATTCCTGACTTCGGTTATCAGGGGCTGCTCTCCATCCTGATGGTAGGACTGTGGCAGCATGTCTGGACGTCAGTGGCCTCCCACCCCACCCGTTATGACAACCAAGAATGTCCCCATACATTGCACATGTCCCCTCAACATGACCCCCAGTGGAGAACCATGGGTCTACACTTGAGTGAGCAATAAGTTTTCTTCCATTCCTTCTTGACTCTGTGGCTTAGCTTCTAGGGTCACGTTCCTCCTTCCTGAATTTTCATCCTTTAGATTGCATTTTGAAGTTCTTTCATCAATGATTTGTTTGGTGGCAGGCTCTATTTTACAATATCTTGGATCAGGGGTGCCTGGGTGGCTCAGTCGGTTAAGCGTCCGACTCCCGATTTGGGCTCAGGTCATGATCTTGGGGATGTGATTAATTTCTCTTACTTCTTTTTTTTTTTTTTTTTGGCCATTTCAGCTGTGCTTTTAAGAAAATGGGTTGTATACGATATCTGGGATTTCAGGAGTTTGGCAAGCAGTCAGTGTTCAGGCTATCATTCTTCCATATTCCCAGGCAAGCAAGGGGTGGTCTCACCGTGTTTAAGGCAAAATCATTTCTGGAAATGCTCAGAGCCAGGTGGCATCTTAATTTTCCATCCCTATGGTTTTCTATGGGCCTTGGGTTACCAAGAGAACTCTTGGGGCCATGGGCAGCTGTCTGACATCATCCTTTTCTGCAGATTCGAAAGGCACTTCATGTCCTGGCCGCACCCCAGTGCCCGACAGAAATAGAATGAGAAGTGAAATCCAGCTGGCGGGATCTCAGGCTTGGAACAGAAGCAGCAAAAAAAAAAAAAAAAAAAAAAAACAATTTCCAGCTACGTGGTCAGAGCCATACCACAAGGAATGGCTTTAGGGTATGTAGGCTGGAGTGGAAAACCGTATCCTCTACCCAAACGCACAACTGTTCTATTTGAGACAGACTCTTATCTCTTCCCCAGAAACCTGCCTCAGGATGGCTTGGTCATTTAAAAACCACCCATCAGCCACAGAGTCTGGACGGGCCGTGTCCACCTGCGCGCCCCGCAGAGCCCCGTGATGCTCCCCACAGCCCATCCTACGCTCTCGGGTCACTGTTTACTGGATGCACTCCAAAACTTGTCATTATGTCTCCAGCATCTTGTCCAGTGCTTGGCAAATATTTGTCCCAAACAATGTTTTCGAATCAAAAAAAAAGCAAGAACAGATTTTTGTTGGGATTTATCAGGTCCCGAGAAGCCATCCGCCAAGGAAATACATACGGGCAAGCCCCGGAGAGCCCCTCCCGGATGACGAGCCTCTGCAGGAAATCTTCCCAGGCGACAAACACTGGGGGGTCGTCATCTCCTACAAGATGCACACTCAACAGGACGCACCTAGAAACCACACTAACCTAGCTCCAGACTTTCCTGGTTTTCATCTTTTTTTTTTTAATTTGTTCATTGATTCATAGGTTCGAATTGCTTTCACATATATTTCATTGACTTTTCATAAACGGAGAGATAATCAGGATACTCTCCAGTCTGTACCCCTGGGAAATAAGGAGGTCTGAGAACTGCTCGGGGACTCAAGAATGCAACAGGAAAATGGCCCACACGGACATGTTTAGATGGTAAGCACTCTGTCCTCGAGGTTCTAGGAGATGCTGACTCTCCGACTGAAGGGGCAGGACATGACGGCACAGAATCTGGGCTCCTCGGGGGACATCTCTCCCCCTGTGACCACAGAGGCGTTCCAAAGCCGTGTGGCTGTAGGGACAAGGGTAAATCGTGCCAAGTGAAGATGTGGGGAGCTGGAGAGCAGATGCCCTTTGAAAGGAGCAGCCCAGCACAGCTCTGGCAGATGGCCGCCATTTGGGAATCATTCCATTTTGACAGCAAGTTGGCAATCCGGGCATATAGACGAATGTCTCATTTGTTAAATATCAGTACTAGTCAAACAACTGTCTTATGTGCGGTGAGCCGAGCAGAATGCCTCCTTGGGCTGGAGTTGGCTTTGGGTCACCTGTCTGCCTGCTGCTGGCCTGATAAGGTCTGGGGTTTTGCCCACGCCTGGAGATCTATGGTGTTGTCCACCGCCCATTGGAATCCTCCCCCCTTGCCCTCAGGGAGCTCCTGGAACTCAGTGCTTCTGTTCTCATTGCAACTCAAGAGGTCATACTTTGAAGGACACAGATCTTTATTTTGTCCTAGATGGCCTGAGTTAAACGTAGCAGGAATCCACATAAATAAACACTTGGCCAAGTGGATCCAGCATTTATTAGACACGAATGTGGGGCAGGTGCTCTAAACCTGTAGGACCTTTCCCTTCCTCCTGTACCTAGAATTCTCCTGGTCACACACAAGATATCAACACACCACCATTGGTCACAGACATAATATGGTACGGTTGGAAGCACGCAATTATCAGCGGGCCACAGTCTAGGACGCAGCTCCTGGTTGCACCATTTACTGAGCTCCACGACTTTAAGTTACTTAACTGCCGAATCTTAAAGGTCAGCATCTGACCACATCTGAAAGTTCCCGAGAAATCATACGGACTTCCCCCTTTTAAAGAACTGTTACTGTTTAGGGGCGCCTGGGCGGCTCGATCAGCTAAGCGTCTGCCTCTGGCTCAGGTCAGGACCTCAGGGTCCTGGGATCGAGTCCCACGTGGGGCTCCCTGCTCAGGGGGGAGTCTGCTTCTCCCTCTCCCCCTCCCCCACTCACACGTGCATGCATGCGCTCTCGCAAATAAATAAAAATCTTTTTAAAAAGCAAATAAATTTAAAAACAAAACAAAACAAAAAAACTGTTACTGTTTGAATGGCTTTGGACAGAAAGGCAGAAGCTGAGACATCCAGAATTTAGAAAATCTGACTCGGACCCAAAACAAACTCAAAAGTAGCAACAACATGAGCGTCAGGCTGACTTAGGAACGTTAGCTTTACGCAGCTTGACTCGGTTTTCTTTGCAAAGGTAAATAATAACAGTATTGTTTTCTGTGAAGTGACATCGGCCAAAAGAACATAAATACCACGGAACTGAAAAATATGATGAACGCGTCCTTCTCTCTGCTGGCACCTTTTCTTAACTGCAATAGAGATCTACTTAGATGGGAGCTTCTGATTCCAAATTTCATGGAAGAATGTTTTTCATTACTAAACTTCTGGAAACGAGATCCTGCCGCAGGGTTGATCACGGGTCAGACACTGATGCCTGGAGAGAGCCTGGGATCACCCAGCAGCCCTACGTCCCTGTGCCTGTGGATCTCTGTCCAGCTGCCTCCAGTCCCACAGGCCTACACGCTTTGGAAGACGGTCGAGAGAGCAAGTGCTTATTAATAATTCCGTTTCCTTTTTTCCTCAAAGACCGACACAATTGCCAATCAGAGCTCCTGCTCACTACGAGAGCCCTGCGGACAAACCGGACGGGTGTCCCACCAGCCAAAACAATCCTATAAACTGATTGGGTTCTAGAAAATGTGGAAACAAGCTTGCAGACCCCACTCCTCACTTCACGGTCCCCCCAGGGGATCAGGGAGGCCCCCGCGAGGGGAACAACTTCTTTTGCAGCTCAAAATGTAAATTCCAAATTTGGATTGCTGCTGGCCTGCTTGGTAGCCATCAGGGGCGCATTTGAAAGGCTCCACAGAGCACCTGAGAGCCGCCCATGGGTTATATTCGATGCGTGCTTCCGTGTTCATACACAGTGTAGTTCCTAACGCCGGGCTCAGAATGGAAAACACACAGAATCAGAGGTTTGGGCGGGCTGCCCGACTCTGCTTCTTGGGCCCTGAGTTTACCACCAATCACTCTGTGCTTTCTTTGTACATTCTTTCTTGCATCATACTTGCCGAGGAAGCCTCCCCACTTCCCATTCCTTGTATCTCCCTGGGCTCATGCACACGAAGTCGACGCTGGCCTTCGATGCCCTTTAGAGCTACGTTACAGCCTGGATCATGTCCTCCCTCTCGAATTCACATGTTCGATTGCTAACCCCCGGGGCCTCCCAAGGTGACTGTATTTTGAGACAGGGTCTTAACCGAGAAAATGCCGTTACAATGAGGTCGTACAAGTGGGCCCCGGTCTGATGTGAGGAGGACACACGTGTCCTTGTAAGGAGAGGAGATTAGACGCAGACACGCCGAGGAAGGGCCTGGTGAGGACCCGGAGGCGGGGAGAAGGCGGCCATCTGCACACCGAGGAGAGCGGCCTCAGAAGGAACCGGCCCTGCCCACACCTTGATCTCGGACTCCAGCCTAGAGGGCCGTGAATCGATAAATCTGTATTGTTTAAGCCGCCTGGCCTGGGGTACTTTGTTACGGAAACCCCAGAGGATGACTAGACCCTAGGAAGCAGACGGCACGTGAAAATACCATTCAGGTATATAAAAAATACCAACCAGCGCACACGTTTCCTTATTTCCTCTGCTGGTCTAAGGTGACAAATGGGTATAATGTGAGAGGCACCGGAGAAAATTCTATCCGTAACTACGGTTTTATTTGCATATACCAATTAAGTTGCAAATATCCCGGGAAAAAATGCGAATCGGGCTCTAATTATTACTGGCAGCCTCATGGGATTCCGTGGAAGCGGTGAGTGGTGTCTTCTGCTGACACCGGGCTGAGATCAACCAGGCCATGAGGAACGGGGACTGTCATGGGGTCGGAAGCTCAGAGAGAAAGGAAAAGGCGGGATTGGCCATGAAAACTGGGCAGGGAGCCACGTGTGCAAGAAAGAGAAGCACCGGACGGGGGGCGGAGGCTGAGCCGTCCCGGGGGCCGGACACGCATCGCAGGCACGGGGCGGGGTCCGCAGTTGTGCCCGCTCCTCGGACGCACACCGTGAGCCCCCAGCCCCCAGTGGGAGACCCCTCTCTCTTGGGAGGCAGAGAGCAGATGGTTTGAGTGCCTGTGTGCCTCCCAGGAAAGGAGGCCCGGAGCTGGCCTCCTTGTCACCTCCCTCCTTGCTATGGTCACAGCACCCCAAGCAGGACCCTACCGTACCTACAACCTCCCTATCAATTACATCCTCTTCGGAGAAGAGCAAGGTGCTTCAGACGGCAGATACTTTTGCTGTGCTATGCAAACCACAGACTCCGACGGTGCTCGCGCGCTCTCTCTCTCTCCAGAGCGCTCTCTCTCTCTCTCTCTCTCTCTCTCTCTCTCTCTCTCGGAAGCCCAGAATAGCCCGAGCAGGCAGGTGAACAATGGTTGTACCCTGGTGCTCAGCACCGCGATTCTGCAGGACTGCGACCCACAGACACCCCCGGCCCCGGCCCCGGGCTCCCGCTGACCCTACTCCCTTCTAGGTCATCCTTCTGACAACCCCAACGACATGCTGCACCCTTCCTTGGATATGGAAGGGAACACACACACAGACGCGAAATGACTTGCATGAAGCCGCGGTGACTTCGGGAAACGCCTAGAATTTCCCCAACGGTCCGAGAAAGGAAGGAGCGTGGTAGCTACAACGTCCGGGACTGAGCTCATGACGGAGCTGACGTATGACAGGAGCAGGCACAAAATCGAACACTTGCAGCAGCCCGGCGACTGTCATTCATGCCCGTGTACCTCCCAGCAGCCGGTAATGATTGGAGGAAAGTTACAAATGAAGCGTCACTTGGAGAAAAAAGGATGCGCTTAATGCCCTAAAAATAGGCTCCCTGGGATCTTCATTCTTAAGAGGATAATCTTTCCAATGTCCCGTTTGTGGCTCTAACATCTCCCGTCTCCAGAGTCTGAAACACAGTCTACCGACTGACCACCCGGTTTTGAAAACGGGAATCAGATAGGAGCTCCCCCCATCCCTGCACACGAGAACAGCTTCGTGGCAGCGAGCGCTTAGCAGTGAGTTACATTAAAGGCAGTTTGAATTCTCCCTTCTGTCTGCCATCTCAGGTAGATGGACGGCCACCTTCTGATGCGTTCTGGATTTTTAGATCAGAAATGCAGTAATCTCTAAAGAGATTTAGTGGGTTGGGCCCGTGCCTCCAGCCCTGCCCCGGGCCAGCAGGGAAGGTCCCGCCTCTGGGTTGCCCCAGGACCTTTGCATGCACACCGAAACATCTGGAGAGACATGAGCCCAGCTTCCCACTAGTCAGAGAGCCTTCTGAGGACAGGGTTCCTATCCCCCTCATGGCCTATGGCCAAAGCCTGGTTCACAGGAGTTTCTCAACAAATTTGTCTTTCTCCAAAGGGCCGGAGTGAAAACTGTGCTGACCAGGTGGGCCTGGAGATACACTCCGGGCATCGGGTCAGGAGTCTGTGGTTTGCAGATGAGGAAAAAGAACCCCAGAGGGGACAAGCTTTTTGTGGCTCTCATGCAGCTGGTTAGTGGCAAGGCCGGGATGGACCCCCCTTTCCCGACTCCATCCCAGCATCATTTCCATACTTTGTGCCTTATCTCCAGATCCGTCCTTCCCGGCTTTCTAGTTCTACACCCCTGGGGATTTATTCCTCAAATTCGTTCGGTGCCCTCACATCCTGGGCATATCCCGAATCCGCAGATCTCAGAGGCTGGGTTCTGGGGGACTCCTGCCTTTCTTCTCAGCCTTGGGGGCTGCCGGCCTCAGGATGCCCCCTTCTTCCCAGGAAGCCTCCCATGTGCCGAGGCAAGGCCACATCCAGGAGGCCATGGGTTGCGCCTCCCTCGGGGGCGTCGGGATGGAGAGCTGTGCATCCCTGCCCAGGCCACCTGGGAGAGGCAGGGCTCTCAGAGCTCTCCCACCCAAACCTGCACCCCACTGGGGCTTTTGTTTCGCATAGGATATAGGGGGAAAAGTGCGCACTGCGGAGTAGAACCGCTTGGCCTAGCGCAGGAGTTGCCTTAACAGCTGCCTTGCCTTCCCCACGTTATTTAAAGATTCTGTGCCTCACTTTCCTCTTCTCCATCAACGGGAGATCACAGCTAATACTCTCAGTGCCCCACATGGGGTTGAACTAAGTTAATGCGCGTGCAAAACGCAGCCTCAAGCCCGCCACACGATAGGCATCCGGGTCATGGCCAGTTGCTCTTACTGTGGTTACTAGTCCTCCCTGAAACCAATTTGTAACCATAAACTGGGCTCACTGGCATCCAGTGAGCAAGCATTTTCTCTGCCTCTTCATTCTTTAGAACATTTGCATGATACCCTAACACGTAATCTAGGGAAATGGCTTATTTATATGACTAGTCTTCCTGAATTAGCTATTAGCTGAAGGACGTATCCCAAATGGCAAGGCAAATTACCCTGTGTTTGAAAACAGGTCGAGCACTTCAGCGGCAACACTTTTAAATTAGGAGCAGTGGATTAACATTAACGGTAGAGCCAATAAGCGTTCGGGGCGTCCCTGCCCTGCCGCGGGCCTCACCCTCTCCGTACCCTTTTAAGGCGAAGACCCGGAAACCAAAGGAATGGCTGTGGATCGGCCACCTTGCTTTAGAGATGACCTCCGCACTGAAACGGGAGATCGCGCTGAGGGGACGCGAGCACAGCGCTGTCCGCCTCTGAGAACCAGAACGCGCCTCCTCTTCAAAGTGGGGGCGCATAGTGCCCAGAGAGGTTTCACCCCGCGGCGGGAGGTGCAAAGTGGCCCGGCGGGCGCTCGCCTCTTACCACGAACTCCTCCAGAGTCTGGTAGGTCTTGCCCCGGAACTCGCAGTAGTTCTTCCTCTCCTTGCACTGCGGGCAGCACTGGCTCGTGTCGACGTGGATGCACCGCGGGTGCAGCCGCGGGCACTCGGGCTGCGCGCACAGCGGCCCCTCCTCGGTGCACAGGCACGGGCAGGCCGAGGGGCCCGGCGCGAACTTCTCCCCGATGGCATACACGAAGCCGCTCTCGTCCACGCAGCCCTTGCCGCGGTAGTCCGGGTACGCGTACTCCTCGGGCGGCTCGGGCGTGGGCGCGAGGTCCGGCCCGGTCGCGTCCTGCGCGGCGGCGGCCGGGGGCTCCCCCTGCGGGGTGTCCCCGCGGGGCCGGCCCTGCAGGTCCCCGGCCTTGGCGCCCCCGCCCTGGGCGGCCCAGGCCTGCTTCTGCTTGCTCCACGCCTCCCGGCCGGAGAGCCCGCGGCCGTCCTTACTCCTCCAGTCCCGGCCGCTGCCGCCCTCGTCCCTCGCGGGGCGCCCGAGCTCGCTCACCCGCCCCGGGCCGTCCCGAGACGCGTGCTCGCGCTTCTCCTGGCCCGGCTGCTCCGGCGCCTGGGCCAGCTTCTCCAGCGGGATGCTCGGACTGCACAGAGCCACCATCAGGCAGCAGGTGACCAGGACGGAACTGGACAGCGCGCCAGCTGCCATCGCAGTGGAGCTGGGCATCCCCTACCACGTCCCGGCGGGCGGGCGGGCGGGGAGCGCGGCCGAGGGGCGAGTCGCATTCACAGCCCGGGGGCGCGCCGCCGCCAGCCGGGAGCCGCCGTCCCTGCGGAGAGAACAGCAGCACAGCTGAGCCCCGCGGCCCGCGCGCGCCCGGCCCCCACCCGGCCCCGCGCCGCCCGGCCCCGGCAGCACTCTAGATCAACGAGCCGCACGGCGCGGGCGGGGGCAGCATGCCCAGCGTCGGCGCCCCGCCGGCTTCCGAGCCCTCGCACATGCGGGAGACGGACGTGGAAGCGAAGTCCGGGAGAAATGCCCGCCCGCCGCGTTCCTCCCGCGGCCGCGGCTAGCGGCGGGGACGGCCCTGGGCGGGTGGCGGAGCCGGAGCTGCGGGAAGGCAGCGAGCCGGGCCCGCGCCCCCCTGCCAAACTCGGAGAGAGCCACATTATCCGGGAGCCCGGGATGTGCCCCCCTGGGTGCCAGCCACACTTTCCCAAAGGTTACTAAATGGAGGATTCCGCAGTGGAGTTGGACACGGAAGACCGTGCAGGAAAACAGGAGGGAAACCCTCCCCGGCTTGCCTTAGGCCGTTTGGGGAAAGGGGCGGGAGGGGGTTAACAACGCTCCCAGGACCCCGTGATTCATCTCCAACAACTTTTTAAATGCCTCGAGTGCAGGGAGCAGACGCCGCTTCCCCGCCCTCCTCCCCAGGCCCCGAAGCACGGAAAGATGTTCCCGACCACCCCTGGCGGCGGGGTCGGAGGTTCCGGAGGCTCCTCCACCGTCCCCCGCCCCCACCCCCACCCCGTGCCCGGCCAGCCGTTCGGCGACCCGGAGCGTTGATGAGAGACCCCCGCGCGGGCCGCCACGCTGGGCTCCTAATCGCTTTCACCCAGGAGGGGGTAGTAGCGGTGAAGAAGTGCCCAGGCAGCAACCAGGGTGGGCGGTGGGGGAGGCTGGGGATGCAGGGCGGGGGCGAGTCCCTCTCGCTCTCCCCATCTCCGAAAGCCTCCCGGGATCCCAAAGTTTCTGTCGCCCGAGGGGCCAAGAGAACCCTAGACGCCGCAGGGTGCGGGCAACCCAGCTCTCTTCCCCTTGCCCTCCGCCCTACTCCCTGCCCTCCAAACGGCGCGCTCCAGGGGGTCTTCATACCCCTAACCCGGTGCAAATCCCCTCCCCCCAGCAGAGCTGGGACAACCGTGCCCTGTGCTCACTTGCAGCCCCGGCCAGTTGGACCTCAGCCCGGGGCGAGCCACCCACCCATATTTACAAACTCGGGGTCTGCGGGGGAGGTCCTCCCGGGCAGTGAGAAGGTGGAACGGTGCCCCGGGCGCGTCCTGGCGCGCTGGGTGCGGACACCCCGCATGCACCCTCAGCCCTGGGGGCGGGCGCCCAGCCTACATACATGAGCGCAGGGCGCGGGCCGGACGCCGGGCTCGCGGCGGGCTCGGGGGCAGCAGCGGCGGGCGCGGTCCCGGGGCGCCGGCGCCCATCCTCCGGCCGGCGGGGGACCCGCGCGGGGCGCACCGCGGCGAGCGCAGCCCCACCTGCGCGCTCCGCCCGGCGCGTGCACCCGGCTAGGGCGTCTCCGCCGGCTGGCTCCGCGCGCTGCCCCACTGGCGTCAGTGCCCGCGCCGCCCTCCGCCGCTCCGCCCCGGGTCTCGTCCCCGCGTCTCCGCCGCCAAGCGCGCCCGGGGGGCCGCCCGGCTTGGCCTCGCCTTCTCCACCCCGCGGGCTCGGGGAGATCTCCGCGCCAGGCAACCGGATGCCGGGCCGCCGCGGCGCGTCGGAGGGAGAGGAGACGCCC